>CAUZXS010005792.1:0-35558 GCA_963585895.1 Sepioteuthis lessoniana | reverse complement strand
CTCTTCCTTATTCTTCTTCTTCTTCTTCTTGACATAAAATCTATTCTATGTCATCTCTCAATTGTTGAGCCTTGTGGATAGTTATAAATTTTTCTATGCAAAATTCCATTCCTATATCCTAGTTGTATATTCTTACTGTTTGTATCAGACTCTCCAGTTCTTTTTAAATATTTGGTAAATACTTTGATATTATCCATGTACATAAATTGATAAATCTTTTCTTGTGATTTTGTGAATTTTTAGCCCCCAGTACACTACCTAAATATGTAACTGGGTGGCATCATTGCTATTACAAATAGTAGTGCCAAAATCGCATCTCCCTGGAAGATGGATCTTTGGATTTTCACGTATTATTATTATTCCTTGCGAGTTTTTCACACCAGCAAATGTTGATGACTTTTCCCTAGAGTCTGAGAGACAGCAAATCTCCTTGGGTTTCCAGGACTCTTCTCAGTACTCAGGCTGATGTAAATAATGCTATAGTCTGGATGATCTCCACTCTTCCTCTTACTTCTAATCCTTCCAGTCTCATTACAAAGCCTTTGAGAACCGTTCAGAGTGCACCAATAATAATTGGTATCACCTTCACCTTCATGGTCCATAGTTTTTTTGTTTACTTCTCCGGCAATGTCTCCCTTTTCTTTTCTTTTTTTTATTTTCACTCTGTGGTCAGCCAAAACGGCAACGTCTACTATTTGACAAGTTCTTTTATTTTCTCTTTTTTTATTTATTTATTCATTTATTTATTTATTTTTATTTATTTTATTTATTTTTGTTAACGACCACTAGGTCTGGTCTTCTGGCTAGGATTAGGGGGATCTGTTTGTTTTCCAAAATCACAGGGAACTTTGTGCGTCTCATTGTCCAATAGGGATTATGCTTTATGCATATAACATTTGTTTGAATGATTAAATTTCAATTTCTTGCACAATTTCCATTGCATCAGCTTCTCCACCCACTCATATCTCGTCTGATACTGTTTTTGCATTTATTCACAGTATTTTCATATTATCATTATTATTGAATAGAAATAGTTATTTGAAAACTTGCGCTCGGAAAAAAGTGTCTTCGGCATTAAATAACCCAACAAACGTTGGCATGCCGTAAAAAGAAGCAATTAAACTAAACGTATATGCATTGGTTTCATAGAGGATATTGTGGAGCCCGTTGAGATTCAATCTAAAATCCAAAAATGATTTAGATGGCTTTGTGATCTTCAAGTTTTTAAGTCGGTGTATTGTTCCGCTTGCTTGGGTATGTAAAAATTGAAAAAGATGTTTAATAAGTTCACACACACACACACACACACATACATACATATATATATATAAATATATATATATATATATATATATATATATATTGAAAAGAAAAACATATATATCTGTAAGAAATTATGTATACCGGACATTGGCCTAGCGTTAGAGTGTTCGCCAATGGCCCGGGAGACCTGGGTTCAATCCCAGGTCGAGTCATACCAAAGACTCAAAAAATGGTACTTGATGCCTCCTTGCTTAACACTCAGCATTATAAGGTGCGGATCAAGGGTAAAGTAGAGCCACCCAGGGAAGGAGTAGCGCCCTCCCCTACATCTTGGTGTAGTAGCTATCGAAAAGGGAGCCTTCGGGTTACCCTCGACTATGGTCGCCAACTTTACTTACTTATAAAGGTAAGAGTTAAATTCCTCTAAATACCACAATAAAGATATATCAAAGGACTCATAAAATATTTGCATTAAAAGACATTAAATGTATAAAAACTTATGTCTATTCTCATTGGGAAACATTTACCACGAATAACATTAGTCGCACAATTTTATATATTCACAATAATGATATTCATATCAATCTAACTTTTATACAACACATTAACAAATGCATACCGATACAAATACTCAGGCGACTCCGTTGTTCAGGTACGAACGTTTATTAACTTCTGGTCTTTCTTCGACACGAGGAGAGAGAGACACACAATTCTTAAAAGTCTTTCGTATCATACTATTTGTATTTAAAGACATCAAATCAATAACAACTTATGTCTATACTCATTGTGAAAAATTTACCATAAACACAATGGTCGCAGGACTCAGAGATTAGATATACGAATAAACCAGTATATTCCCACGATGATCCGCACATATACTCCGGCTTTACTACAGTGTCGAGCAATCAAAACTCATCTTTCGCCATTGCTTGTCACCTATTGGACAATCCGGATTGTGCAGCCGCATTCAAGCCCAGTATATTTACCATCTTCGCGAATTCAAATAATTAATTTCAATTATTAAAACTTGCTTATAACAAAAGGCATAAACCTGAATTGTGCCTGACATTTTACGCACCATTACTTTTCAACAACCCCAAAAAATTGGACCCCGTGAAGAAAACGCTATTACTCGCACCAATTCTTCTGGCTTGAGATATTTTTTTTTTTTTAATCAGTTCTCTTCCCCACACCAGGATTTTTCGATGGACAATATCCCATGTTTGCTTCCACCGATATAAACTTTATTGTCACCGATATAATTCTCTGAAATATTTCAATCGTTTTCAAAATATTTTCATGCCCAACACTTTCAAAAACAATATACAAATTTTGTGCCCACCATACGATCTTCAAAATATCAACTTTTCGAATTACTTTTCAAAAAATAATACTTGAATGCACATTTTATGCAAAATTATTTTTTGAATAGATTAAATACTATTAATCTATAATATTCAAAATCATATTGCCCTTTCACTCACTATTTAATGTAAATAAAAATGAAAAAATCCCAGTCCGGAAACAGGAGTTTATTCAATCAGATGTGTAACTTGTAATAAACCATATGTTGGAGAAACATCCAGACCCCTCAAAAAGAGGATTTATGAATACAAAGAAGCTCTCTCAAAAACGACTCTAGCTATGCCCTAGTCCTACACAGAAATAAAGAAAAACATATGTTTGATCTAAAGGAAGCAAACATTATAAAACATGCCCAATAAAAAGAAGCGATTAGCCATAGAATCGGCAGTTATTCTACTCACAGAAACAATAATAAAAAGATCTGGAAAATTTAAATTACGTGTTGCCTTCAATATGTTTCCAGACTTTTTTTTCTACAGGCATTTAAAATTGTCATAGACTCTTGAAAATTCACTATGTTATTGCTATATAGTTTATGAGATGACTGACCAATTTTTATAATTTCAGGTTCAAATGAACAGCTACAGCAGAAATTGGAATACACCCTACTAAATCCTGATTGTCACACCTGGTGAATTTCAAAAATGCAATGAGGACACTTTAGAAGAACGATATGCAATAAAATTCTGTTTTAAACTTAGAAAGAAATGCTACAGAAACGTATGGAATGCTTCAGACTGCTTTTAGAGCATATTGCATGAATCGAGCATCAGTTTTATAGTGGCATAAGAGATTCAAGGAAGGCACGGAGTCTGTGAAGGATGATGAGAGGTGTCAGAGTAGTAAGGAAGTCAATACACCAGAGTTGATTGGCCAAAGGGTTAGGGTTACTATGTTGAGGTTTTAAGAGAGTTCAGGAAGAGATTCCGCCGGAAGAGGCCAGCACTCTTCAAATCGGGTCAGTGGCATTTCCACCAGGACAATGAACCAGTCAACAACTCCATCCTTGCTACAGACTATTTGACCAAGATGGGCATTAACACAGTTTCTCAGCCTCCCTATAGTCCAGACCTTGCTCCCTGTGACTTTTGGTTATTCCCTAAGCTCACAGGCAGTCGTTATGAGATAATTGAGGAGATGAAAGAGGCTGTGACGAAGGTCATTGACACGCTCACACAAGAGGACTTCCATGGGGTCTTCCAGATGTTGTTGGAACAGTACAACAAGTGCATTGCAGTTGGAGGAGATTACTTCGAAGTGGATAGAGTTTCATGTGTGTACTATCAATAAAAGAGCCCATACGAAAAAAAGTCTGGAAACTTATTTAATGATCCTCAAGCGCTCATTTGTTTGCACACATTATGTGTCTCTATCAAATGATCCTCGAATCTCCAGTTTTGGCTCAGTTGATCATCACAAAACATAACATTAACAAACATTTACGTTAAAATATGCTACATTGTTACCAACAACAACATAACATAAAAACAAGAACTTACCGTTTAAAATGCTATGTAATATAGCGAAACATGTTTGATGAAAAACAAACATTTTTTACCAAACTTTTTTCCAGTTTGTCATTAATACTACACAAGCGAACATGTTTTGCTATATTACTTAACATTTTCAACGGTGTGTGTGTGTGTGTGTGTGATGGTACAGCCGTCCTCATCAAACATAGGAGTGATGCCGCTTCCAATCCGTTGGTCGGTTAAGTCATCGGATGACACGACTAATCCATTATCTGCCCAAGTTGTGTTTTTTAGATCCAGACACCAGATCAATTGCTAATCAGTGTCGCCGGTCAATGAGTACACGCGGATGCAACAGCACCATTAAGAAGAAAGACAAATAAAGTCGACGCCAAGGCGCAGATAACAAAATACGACTTTCAAAAATCACAATATTTAGAAGAAAAAAATGTTTTTCGAAAATGTATTAAGTTTAATCAGAAAACAGTTCACGAATTTACAGTTGGTCAATTACTCGTATAAGTTTTAGGCTTTTATATTCTCTGCGTCTGTAGTCTGGCGCAAGACAATCTTAAATGGTGTTTATGTTTGCTTTCTTCAATCCTTGATTTTACTTGGTGCTTATTACGTTAAGCTTCTTTGGGTTTTTTTCAGAGCGTTGCATTATGGTCGGTTTTCTGCGCTTTCTATACTCAGGGCAGTCTGGTACAATTTTTTAAAAACTCAGAGCTTTTCTTTTGATTTGGGTTTCGATAAATTTTTGCCGACGTACATTATGAAAAAAATTCCATATTCGAATTTAGGAAATAGGTTATTCTAATTTTAAATTTTCATATGAGGTGCCCTTGATGATTGACAGGCTCTGGCTTTGATCTGAATTCTTTTTCTTTTTTTCTTTTCAAACTGCCCCGGAATACAGCGATCTGTCAAAACAATTCACCTATCTTCTGACTGCTTATATTTCAAACAATAACAATATATCTGCCTTTCTATTTTTATCCAACAATTCGTTTTTGTCAAATTCATTCTCATCGAAAATAACACAATTTTTATCAACACTTCATTTCAAAAATCCATTCAGCCATTCTACATTTGTAATATATTACTCTATTTTTCCAAGATCCAAATCGATTTCTTTTTCCTCTGGTTAATAAAATTTCTCTGACTGGTTATAGGCTTACGCGCGCACACACACACATATATATATATATATCCCAAATCTCAACCCATCAGTCTTTTTCTTAGTCAACTGCAAAACTCAGACCTTTCCCATGATGTATGAGTGGTCAGTTCGGGATTTTCCTTCTCCAAAATCAGATCTTCTAAGACTTTTTCTTGATATACTCCTTCTAACCAAATCTAATTTCTATTCAACACTCCCTCTAAAAAAATAAATCAACTGAATATTTCTGAGGTGATCCACTGGGAATTGGGCTAAAAATTGAAACTAGGCCAGACTAAATAGTATATCCACAACGCAGAATCCGTCCTTGAGAATAAGACACACAAAATCCTCTTGTATTTTGAGATACAAACACATCAGCTAATCCCTGCCAGACGATCTGACCTAGAGATAGTAAAAATAAAAATAGAACTTGCCATATAGTATATTTTAACGTCCTTCCGAACCACAGGGTAAAATCTTTTTAAAAAAAATGAAAAGACAGACAACTATGAAGATCTTGCCAGAAAACTGAAAAACTATGGAACATGAAAGTGACCGTGATACCAAAAATAATTGGAACGCTTACAACGATCCCCAAAGTCTGGTAAAAGGGCTGGAAAAGACGAAAATCGGAGGACGAGCCGAGACCATCCAAACTATAGCATTGTTGAGATACGCCAGAATACTGAGAAGAGTCCTGGAGACCTTAGGAGACTTGCTGTTTCTCAGACTCCAGTGAAAGTCCATCAGCTAACGCTGGCGTGAAAAACCTCACGAAGAGTAATAATAATGATAATAATAGACCCGAAGACTATAAAGAAAAGTGCGAAGAAAAACTGATTACTGCCACCAGAAACAATACTGACAATACGAGGATCAGCGGAACGAAAATGACAAGATAGGAAGAAAAACAACTCTATGGATATTTTAAGTGACATATCACAAGTGACATATCACACGAGAAAGCTGGAATGTGGTTAAAAAAGGGAAACCTTAAGAGCGAAACTGAATCTCTTCTCTTACCAGCACAAAACAACGCCATAAGGACCAATTATATCAAAGCGAGAATAGATAAGACCCAACAAAACAGCAAATATAGGTTATGTCGTGATAGAGGCGAAAAGATTAATCACATAACCGAATGTAGCAAATTAGCTCAGAGGGAGAATACGACTAAATACGACTGGGTTGGCAAGATTATCCATTTGGAATTATGCAAGAAATTGAAATTTGAATCTATCCTGGAGAATGAGACGCACAAACTTCTATGGGATTTTGAGATACAAACTAGTCACCAAATCTCGACCAGACGACTAGACTTTGAAATAATCAACAAAAAAAGAGAACTTGCCAAATTGTGGACTTTGCTGTCCTGGCTGACCACATAGTAAAATTGAAAGAAAGCGAAAAGAGAAATAAGTACATGGACGTTGCTAGAGGATTGAAAAGACTGTGAAACATGAAAGTGACGGTGATACCAATTGTAATTGGAGTTCTAGATGCAGTCACCAAAGGACTGGTAGAAGGAATTGAGGAAATGGAAATAAGAGGACGTGTGGAGACCATCCAAACTACAGCATTATTGAGATCGGCCAAGAATACTGAGAAGAGTCCTGGAGACTTGAGGACTAGAACTAGTAAAAGAAGCAATACTATACTCTGAGACTTTGCTATCTAAACTGATAGCGAAATAAAGAGCAATATATCAGATATTGTGATTAAAGTCTATAAAAGAAAGACATGCCTTCAAATTGATTAGGCAGTACCAATAGATAATAACATGTCAGTCAAAAAATATAAAATAAATTAATAAAAAAAACTTGGGAAGAGAAATTTTTAAAAATATCGCTCTATAAAAAACCACTGCGACAGGAATAGTGGGAGCCCTGGGTATGATCAAGGAAGAGACAGATAAATACCTAAACAAGATACCTGCCAGCCCCAGCAAATATAAAGTACAAAAGTTGCACTTAGCGGAACTGATCATCTCCTGAGGAGAGTACTTTCAATGTGATTAGCTACATCGGACCCAGAAGAAACTGTAAAAAACATAGATACGTCGAAGCATATAATCTCAATCTTCCCTCAGCCGAGATCTTAGGTGAACACCCGGTGAGGGATTGTAAGAATCCAAAAATAAAACTGTAAATTGAATAATAATAATAATAATAATAATAATAATAATAATAATAATAATAGTAGTATAATTAGCGCAAAAAAAGTATAAGACTAGACACGACTGGGTGGGAAAGGTGATGCACTGAAAATTGTGCAAGAAGTTTAAATTTAACCATACGAACAAATGGTATATGCCCAACCCAGATTCCATCCAAGAAAAAGAGACGTACAAAATTCTCTGGGACTTTGAGATTCAAAACAGATCATCTAATCTCGGCCAGACGGCCAGACCAAGTGATAGTCAACAAAAATAAGAGAACCTGCGGAAGAGTGGACTTTGCCGTCTCGGCTGACCACGAGATAAAACTGAAAGAAAGCGAAAAGGGAAATAAGTACCTAGACCTTGCTTGAGAAAAAACTATGGAACATGAAAGTGACGGTGACACCAATTGTAATTGGCACGCTCTATACAGACACCAAAGGATTGATAAGGGACAAGAGGAAGGGGAAATAAGAGGACGAGTGGAGACCATCGAAATAACAGTATTGTTGAGATCGGCCAGAATACTTAGAAGAATCCTGGAGACTTGAGACTTGTCGTCACTCAGACTCCAGTGGAAAACCATCCACTAACGCGTGTGTGAAAGACTCTCAAAATAGTAAAATAATAACAATAATAATAATAATCGAAGCCTCCAAGTCTACAGTATTACTTGGATTGGCTAAAATACTGAGAAGAGTCCTGGAGACCAAAGGAGACTTGCTGTCACTCAGACACCAGTGAAGACCACCAGCGTTAGCTGTTGTAAAAAACAAGTTAGAAGTGAAATAATCGCTAATCTCAGAATTTTAGACAAAAAATAAGTATTTGAAATGACTGACAAAGAAGACTTTGAAATGATTGTTGGAGACTTTTGTTTACAAAAACCTTTGCAAGTCTTGTCCAGTCAGCTTGGGCTGTAGAATACACTAACTGCTTTCTTTAAAGAGGTAAGACCCCCACCAATGAGTATCCCGGGTATGACACTAAACAACCTGATGGTGAGGTTCCAGTATTGCCGGAGCTTTGGGGAATGTGGAGTACCCCTTCATTGCCATCGCTCCCAGGTCCACTCTAGCCCGGTGTGGTAGTACCTGATAGGGTCCTATCAATGAGTCGAATAGAACTAAACAGTGTACTTATGCGAAACTGAATTGCTTGAAATAGAACTGTTTTGACATGTAAATTGCGTACTTATGCTAAACTGAATTGTTTAGAATAGAACTGTTTTGACATTACGCTAAAATAAACTGTTTGAAATAGAACTGATTATTTAATAACCTACAAAGGTTGATATGTTATAAAAACCCAACCAACCAACCAACCAACTTTGCAAGTCAATACGAAATTAATAACGACAACTTCCTTCAAACAATCTCCTATAAATTATTCTTTTAAAAAATAACTGGAGGTTTTGAAACGACAATAAATAAATAAATAAATAAAACTGTCGGCTGCCAACGTGAACGAAGTGAGTGAGATAAAAATCCATTTTTACTCACACGCATTATCAAGACATTTGCCAGATTCTTACTTCGAAGCTGCGGTCCAGCACTTTAGTTATTTGGCCACGGGGACTCACCGGCCAGGTTTTTAATCGATTGTTTCCTTCACTGGTTTTTATTGATCATTTCATGAAAATATTAGCTTATCGGCAAAATATCTCTGCACTTATTGAAGCTTCCATGTCTAAACATATTTCATTCTGTATTTTTCCCTATTAAATCAGTCTTTTAAAAAATTGATTGTTACATTTCTTCTTCTTCTTCTTCTTCTTCTTCTTCTTCTTCTTCTTCTTATTTAAATCGGGAAAAGAGTATGGTTTTGATTTCTTTCTTTCTTTCTTTCCTTTTTTTCTTTTCTTTTCTTTTCTCTAATACTCTTCTTTCTCCTCATCTTTTTCACTCGTGAGAGGAGTCGTATTTAGATTTCCGCTCCAATCACGTTTTTCTCTTTCACTTGCTTCTTATTCCTTCCGCTCTTCTTCCTTCTCCTCCTCCACCTCATTTTTTTTCATCCTCTTTTTCTTCTTCTTCTTGTCATAGTCACATTTTTTTCTTGTCGACATTTTCAAACTTCTTTATTTCTTCACCACCTACCTTTTACCTACTGTTTCTTCTTCTTCTTCTTCTTCTTCTTCTTCTTCTTCTTCTTCTTCTTCTTCTTCGTTAATGATTCTTTTGTGATATGATACTACAAGTAATTCTCGTTTCCAATTCTTCTTCTTCTTCTTCTTCTTCTTCTTCTTCTTCTTCTTCTTCTTTTCTTATGCATTTTACTACTAAGATCACTCTTCACTGGATTCGTATCTTTTCAGCTCTACTTTTTTCTTTATCTCCTCCTACTACTCTCTCCTCCTCCTATCCCCCTCATACTCCCGTTGCTCTTCAGCTTTAGATGAGTCTGACTTTTATATCTACTCCTATCTACTCCGATTCTTCTTCTTCTTCTTCTTCTTCTTCTTCTTCTTCTTCTTCTTTCCTTACTCCTTCACCTAATTGTTCTTCTTCGTTCCCTTCTGTCTTCCTTCCTTCCTTACTCCCTCTCCTCCTCCCCCTTCTTTTCTTTCATCTTTTATTCTTTCTCTTCTTCTTCTTCTTTTTTATGCCTCCTCCCTCTTCTCTTTCTTATCCTTCGTTCACTTCTCTCTTCTTTCCTTACTCATCCTCTCATTTCTTCTCCTTCATCTTTTCGTCCTTCCTTCATTTTTTCCTTCTTTACTTACTCCTCCTCTTCCTCGTACTTCTATGTCTTTGTTCTCTTCTTTTTTTCCTTCCTTCCTTATTCTCCCCTCCTCTTTTTTTTCTTCTTCTTTCCTTTCTTCCTCACTACTCTTCCTACAACTTCTTCTTCTTCTTCTTTACACTTCATTTCACTAGTGGGATGACCCTGCTCATTTCCCTCACCTGGCGTTATCACCAACCTGCTCGTGTCCATTGCTTCATTCATTCGTTATTGTGTCTTCCCTATCAAGTCGCTAGAGGCGTGTAAAATAGCAACTGACATATCGAACTGACATATCGAACTGACTCGATCAGTCCAATACCTTTTGAAATCTTTAGCATTCACTTTCCATCGCTTCTTCTATTTTCTTTCTTTATTTATTTTTTCTTTCTTTATTTATTTTTTCTTTCTTTATTTTTTTTTTTTACTTTTTTTACTTTTTTTATTTATTAATTTATTTATTTATTTTGTTTATTATTTTGTTTGTTCCACCTCACTGCTCTCCTAAGAGCTTTCTTTTCTTTCCTTCTTTTTCTTCTTCTTTTTTTTCTTCCTCCTACTCCCTACTCCCCAACAAGCCGTACCAAAGGGAATGCTGGGGACTCGCTACACTGCAAAAAGAAGAAAGGAAACTCAAAAAGCACATGAGAGGAAAGGCATCGCTGCAGCGTATAATCCCTTATTGAAGTAGACCGAACCACCGGTCTGAGCAGTTACGGGCGGGGCGGGCGGCAGAGGGAGCGAGAAGAGCTCTGAACGAAAATTCAACCATGCGTGTTCCAGATATGTGGGCTCCATAGATCTGACCGTGGAACGTCAATATGGCTTCCATTTGCTGCTCGCCAAATACAGAGTACCTTTAAGATTAATTTCATACCGCTAGCGATCCTATATTCATAACGCTTTATGTCCCTCTTGTAAATTGTTCTGTCGCTTCTGTTACTTTTTGGAAAACCCCACCCCCACCCCACCCCACCCTGCACACGCACGCACGCACATGCTCTCTCTCTCTTTATCTCAAGCTCGCTACTCCCTTCTAGGAGCTACGAAAAACCTTATTAACCATTCTCTCTCCTGACAGTGATCTTCTTTGGGGTTTTACAGCTTTGTGTTGTCCGTGTTTTTATAGATTTATGTACTATTTCATGTGAGAGGAGACGTTTACCTTGTTTAATAAACACATGAACATATACGGTGTTGTTAGCTGAATCGAGTAGGTATCACAATTATGTAGATAGATATGAAGAAAGAGAGAAAAAGAAAGAGAGTTCGGTTCTGGATATGAATAATTCTTATTTATATGCAGCACACGAGTAACCGCTGAAAAGTTCTCCGCCATATCAAGAATGGAATGACCTCAAGTCAGTATTGGCCAAAAAAAGAAAAAAAGAAAGAAAAATAAAAAAACAAACTGTGAAAAAAAATGTAACCATTTTTTATTATTGGTTTATTTGGGTTTATGGCATATCAACCTTTGTAGGTTATTTAATGCCAAATCCATTTTATACAAATAAACAGTTTTATTTCAAACAATTCAGTTTAGCATAAGTACAGTTTAAAAGTCAAAACAGTTCTATTTCGAGCAATTCAGTTTAGCATAAGCATGCAGTTTAAATGTAATAACAGTCCTATTCTAAACAATTCAGTTTAGCATAAGCACGCAGTTTAAATGAAGTACGCAGTCTAAATGTCAAAACAGTTCTATTTCAAGCAATTCAGTTTAGCATAAGTACGTAGTTTAGTTCTATTTGACCCATAGATAGGACCCTATCAGGTACTACAACTCCGGGCCAGAGTGAACCTGGGAGCGATGGCAATGAAAAAGTACTCCGTATTCCCCAAAGCTCACCATCAGATTGTTTAGTGTCTTATCAGGACACTCGTTGGAGGGCCTTACTCCTCTGCAGAAGGTCAGCCAACACCAACCGACTGGGAAATTATTATTGTCAAAAATTTTAATGAAAGTAATTTAATAAGCTTTTCGCTTAGATGAGGCACAAGGCAGTATGAATAGGGCACCCAGTGAGACACAAATTTTAATGAAACTTCTATGATTTAGGCATACATATGAGTAAGTGAAAAGTAAAGTTAGCGACCCGAAGACTCCCTTTTCAACAGCTACTACACCGAGGTGTAGAGTCGGGTGCTATTCCATTCCCAGGTATTGCTCCACTTTACTTTTAATCCCCACCTTGCAATGCTGAATGCCAAGCAAGGTGGCATCAAGTACCATTTTTAAATGGTTGGTATAACTCGACCTGGGATTGAACCTCGGTCTCCCAGACATTTTGGCGAACACTCAACTCATTAGGCCACATATGAAATCCTTGTTTTCTTTTATTAATATTTTCTAAGTGTTTTTTAGTTGAAGCGAAAAGGCATATTTTTCTAAAAAGAAAATTCTCAGAAATCCCCCACCCAAAAAAAATAGAAATATTTTTCCTTGATTTGATATCCAAATTTGTGATTACTGCCTTGCAGTTAGTAAGCAGTTGTGTGAATTTAAAAAGTTCAAATTGTAGTATAGTTATAATGGACTGCAGTTTTGCGATATTGCAAAGAAATTTAGATTTTTTTTTTTTTTGTTTGCTTATAATAGTTTGTTTTTTGTTTGTTTTTGTTTTTGTCTTTTATTTTTTAGAAACTCTTTGAAAATATATGCCTGAAATATGTCTTTTACAAGCCTTTCACTATGAGGCGTGCTTATCATAACGTCAAAGGAAATCGAATAGGCGACCTGAATTCAAATCCTGGACGATGTTAATTGCATTAATGCGATGTTGCACTTCGCACTGGTGCACTTGGGAAAGGCATGAATCCATCGGTCTCAACTCTGAGTAAATAGTAGGACAGACTGGGTTGAAGGTTAAAGAAACCTTGGTTAATTAATCACTCTACAATTAAGAAAACGCAGAATAGTAGTTTATTGGAGAGGGAGCAAAAATTTGGGCTTTTTTTATTTTGAATTGGTATGCTTTTTAAGAAAAACGACGAATAATGTATGGGTGGTGGAGTTTATGCATTTGTTAAATGAAAAATACTTTTTAGTCAACTAATGCATATGCAACACCACCCGTACATTATATATATATATATATATATGAGAGTTGTTTAAAAGGTTCTAAGAGTTCCCCACACAAAACTAAGACCCAAACTGAACATTTTTATTGTGGCAACACACTACCATTTCTTAAAAAACAAAAAAAAAATTAGAATTTTGTGTTAATTTCTGTGCAGGTGAGGCCCGTAAAACAATGAGAGATTTGTTACAAATCTAAAATCCAGGTGAAACTTATAACTTTATAAAAATTATCGTATATATATATATATATATATATATATATATATCCCAAATCTCAACCCATGTCTTTTTCTTAGTCAACTGCAAAACATAGACCTTTCCCATGATGTATGAGTGGTCAGTTCGGGATTTTCCTTCTCCTAAATCAGATTTACTAAAACTGTTTCTTGATGTACTCCTTCTAATCAAATCTAATTTCTATTCAACAATCCCTCTAAAAAAATAAATCAGCTGAATATTTCGGATGTGACCCACTAGCAATTATGCCAGAAATTGAAACTAGACCATACTACCACAAGGCAGAATCTGTCTTGGAGAATAAGACGCACAAAATCCTCTGAGATTATGAGATACAAGCAGATCAACTAATCCCAACCAGAAGACTTGACCTAGTGATAATTAACAAAAAGCGGAAAACCTCCTGAACTTTGCTGTCCAGGAAGGAGCACAGAGTAAAAATCAAAGAAAGCGAAAAAGAGAAACAAGTACTTAAACCTTGCTCGAGAACTGAGCTAAGTTATGAAACATGAACGAGTCGGTGATACCATAAGTAATTTGAGCACTTGGAACGATCTCCAAAGGCTTGATAAGGAGGCTGGTAGAATTGGAAATCAGAAGACGAGCAGAAACCATCCAAACGAAATCATTGTTGAGATCGGATAGAATACTGAGGATTGTCCTGGAGATCTTGGGAGACTTTCTGTTACTCAGACTCAAGTGAAATCCCATCACCTAATGTATAAAAAACTTATAAGGAGTCAAATAATAATACTAATAATAATATTGAGGGAAACCTTGAATCTCTTTTGATAGCAACACAGAACAACGCTATAAGGACCAACTATAGCAAAGCGAGAATAGATAAGACGCCACAAAAAAAACAAAACAAATGTAGGTTATGTTGTGATAGTGATGAAACGATCAATCACATTTTAAGCGAATGCAGCAAATTAGCGCAAAAAGAGATAAGACACAACAGGGTGGGCAAGGTGATCCACTGGGAATTGTGCAAGAAATTGAAATTTGACCATAAGAAAAGATGGTATATGCAGAACCCAGAATCCGTCCAGGAGAACGAGACGTACAAATTTCTCTGGGATTTTGAGATACAAACGGATCCCTTAATCCCGGTCTAACGACCAGATCTAGTGATAGTCAAAAAAAAAGGGAGGGGTAACTGGCAGAATTGTGGAGTCTGACGGGGGTACCAGTTGTAATTGGTGTGCACGGTACAGTCATTAAAGGATTAGTGAAGGGACAGGAAGAATTGGAAATAAGAACACGAGTGAAGACCATGCGAACGACAGCACTGTTAAGATTGGCCAGAATACTGAAAAGAGTCCTGGAGACTCGAGGAGACTTGTTTTCACACAAATTCTAGTGTAAGACCATCTGCTGATGTAAAATAATAATAATAATAATAATAATAATAATAATAATAATAATAATAACAAATGGTATATGCACAACCCAGCACCTGTCCTAGAGAATGACACACATAAACTCCTATGGGACTTTAACATAAAAACGGATCACCTAATCCCGAAGGCCAGACCTTATAATAATCAACAAAAAGAAAGAGAATTTGCAAACTTGTCGATTTTGCTGTACCAGCTGACCACAGAATAAAACTGAAGGAATGTTAAAAGAAGGATAAGTACGTCGACCTTGCTAGAGAATTGAAAAAGCTGTGGAAAATGAAAGTAACGATTGTACCAATTGTGATTGGTGCTTTGGGCACAATAACTAAAGGATTATTAAAAGACCCAGAGGACTTGGAAGTTGGCGGACGGGTAGAGACTATCCAAATGACAGTATTACTGAGAACGGCCAGAATCCTGAGAAGAGTCCTCGAGACTTGAGGAGATTTGCTGTCACTCAAACTCCTGGGAAAAACCATCAGCTAACACTGATGTGAAAAACTCTAAAGGAGTAAATAATAATAATAATAATAATAATAATAATAATAATAATAATAATAATAATAAACCTAGAAAATATGATAAATAAAAAACATCAAATAAATAACCAAGAAATTTAAAGAATTTCCTCTTCCCTTCCCCAAATCACGGGAATGGAACTTTGGGACAAAAAAGACCATTAAGAAAAAACGCGAGTGATAGGGATAATTAATCAGTTTGGAATATAAATTAGACGGTGGACGAGACTCGAAATATAAAAATAGTGAATTTTAAGGTAAGCATTTGCCACCAACTTTCTGAAATTTTTGGCTTGTTTGTAAATATTTTAAAAAATCTCTCCCGTACTATCGAATTGGTCAAGTGGGTAGATTGTTATCTAATGGCCCGGGAGAATGTCATTCAATCTCAGGTCGAATCATACCAAAGACTCTAAAAAGGATACTTCATGCTGCCTTATTTAACACTCAGCATTATTAGGTAGGGATCAAGGGTAAAGTGGAGCAATCCCCAACGCTTCGGTGTTGTAGCTAACGAAAAGGGAGTCTTCAGGTCGCCCTCGACTACGGTCGACAATTTTACTTTTATATACGAGAGAGAGAACAAAAGCAAAAAAAAAAATTTGGAAAATTTATTAAGCAGTAAGTAAAAAGTAAAGTTGGCGACCGTAGTCGAGGGCGACCAGAAGGCTCCCTTTTCAATAGCTACTACACCGAGGTGTAGAGGAGAGCACCACTTTTTTCCCTGGATTACTCCACTTTACCCTTTATACCTAGCTTATATTGTTGAGTGTTAAGCAAGGAGGTATCAAGTGCCTTTTGTATCAAGTCTTTGGTATGACGCGACCTGGGATTGAACCCAGGTCTCCCGGACCATTGACGAACACTCTACCTTCTTGACCAATAAGTATTAAAAGAACATGGTATTAATTAAAAAAGGAAATTTTTAGTAGTAGCTCATTGCTCTTCTCCTCCTCAAGTCACGTGACCAGAACTATTTAACGAAATGTCATTAAGAAAAAAAGCGAACGCTATAGATAGTTGAATTAGTTTGGAATATAAATCAAACGGTGCGCAAAGATCGGACATTGTGGAATACCCCTAAATTGTTCGGTTTAAGCCACTAAACACTTGTATCGATTATAAACCAATCGACGCACAAAGTACAGCTTAGTTAACGAATGAAGATTTGAATCCAACAGGCTTAGAAGGTGATTATTGGACTTTTATTAAGTTTACAGAGTTTTAACTTAAAACAGAAGTTTTAATTTAATTTAGGTTTTTATTTTGTTTGTTTGTTTGTGGCCTACTTAATTAAACGCTTTTTTGGTAGAATACTACAAGGAGCCTTCAATATGTTTCCAGACTTTTTTCGAATAGGTATTGAGAATTGTCGTAGACTCTTGAAGATTCAGTATGTTATTGCTATACATCTTATGAGATGACTGACGAATTTTTATGATTTCAGGTTCAAATCAACAGCTACGGAAGGAATTGGAATACACCCTACTAAAGCCTAATTGTCACAGCTGGTGAATTTCAAAAATGCAATCTGACACTTTAGAAGAACGATATGCAATAAAATTCTGTTTTAAACTTGGAAAAAATGCCACAGAAACGTATGGAATGCTTCAGAACATAATAGAAAAGCCGAATAAATAACATGAAAAAGAAGGCCTTGAGCCAGACATGCACGAGGAATTGCTCAGAGCATCACTCAAGAATGTACCTTATTGAAAAACGCTACGTTATGATGGCATCCATGGATTCTACTTTAAAAGAAAACACACGCCCATCCATGATAGACTAGTTCTTTAATTGAGTAGACGCCAAGAAGAAACAAGTGTACCCGAATGGATGACTATGGAAAGAAACTTTCATGATCCAAAAAGACCCTCGAAAAAGGATCCATCACCAGCAACTATAGACCGAAAACGTGTCTACCTATGATGTTGAAACTCCACAGATTACGAAGGAAATCTTTTAGTCACTCGTTTCCGGAAGAAGAAAAAGGATACAGCAGAGAAACAAGAGGAACAGCTGACTTAATGTACATTGATCAGCATTTCCTCAAGAATAGAAAGCCGTGGTGGGAAAATGTAGCCATGACATGGATTGACAACAAAACTTGAATGATACATTGTCTGAAAATGTACAAGATAAGTCATAAGATTCATCACGTAAGCCATGAAAAACTGGTAAGTTGAATTGACAGAAGGAGGAAAACTTATGCAGACAGGCATATTCCAGGAAGATGCGCTTTTGCCTTTACTATTTGTAACAGCAATAATGCCACCTAATTACAAATTTAGGAATTGCTCAAGGGGCTAAAAATTTACTAAATGACAAGAAAAGAATAATCACCTAATGTACAAGGACGACATCAAGCTGTTTGCAAAAAATGAAAAAGAATTGGAGACCCCGACACAAACAATAAGATTCTAAGTTAATGTGGTGTCCATGGTGTAATGGTTATCGTTGTAGGAAATGGACACGACGATACAAGTTCAAATCCGGGACGAGACTGATTGCATTTCACATAGCACTAATACCCTGGGGAAAGGTATGAATCCAATTATTCTCCCTCTAGCTATAGATAAATAGTAGGACAGACTGTGTTCTTCAGCTTTGGTGAGGCAACTAGTCTAGGAGAAGGAAAACTCTGAATTCAAACCTGTTAAACTTCGCTTAAAAATTGAACTTGTGTCATATCCTGCCCGGGCGGAGGGGTTGGTAAATATGATAAGATTCTAAGTTAAGTGGGTGACCCTAGCCTAGGGGGAGGGCCAAAGGCTCCTTTTCAATAGCTACAACACCGAAGTGTAGGGGATGGCACTACTCCATTCCCTAGAAAGTAAAGTTGGCGACTTTGGTCGTGGGTGACCCGAAGGCTTCCTTTTCCATATTCATCAACCCCTCCGCTCAGGCAGGATATGACACAAGGTCAATTTTTAATAATTGGATTCATACCTTTCCCAAGGGTATTAGTGCTATGTGAAATGCAATCAGTCCAGGATTTGAACTCGTGTCGCTGTGTCCATTTCCTACGACGATAATCATTACACCACGGGCACTTTTTCAATAGCTACTACACCGAAGTGTAGAGGAGGGTGCTACTCCATTCTCTGGAAAGTAAAGTTGGCGACAGTTGTCGAAGGTGACCCGAAGGCTCCCTTTTCCATTGCTACGACACCGAAGTGTAGAGGAGGGTGCTTCTCTATTCCCTGGATTGCTCCACTTTACCCTTGATCCTTACCTTATAATACTGTTAAGCAAGGCGGCATCAAGTACCATTTTTGAGTCTTTGGTATGACTCGACCTGGGATGGAACCCCGGACAGTCAGGATATAGAAATAGAATTTGTTATTGAAAAATGTGCCATGTTCATAATGAGAATTTGAAAAAGACAAAAAGCGGAAGGCATAGAGCAGGCAAATCAAGAAAGAATCAGAACAATTGGAGAGAAGGAGACTTACAAGTACTTGGAAATATTAGAAGCAGACATCATCAAATAAGCGGAGATGAAAGAAAAAAAAAAATGAAAAGAGGACATCGAACAAAAAAACCCTTCTCGGAACCAAGCTCTACGGAAGGAATCTCATCAAAGGGATTATCACCTGGGCCGTCTACCCTGAAAGATTATGGGACCATTTTTAAACAGACAAAGGAAGAATCACACAAATGGTCCAAAAGATAAGTAAATTGATGAGAGGTACAAGACTTTCCATCGTAGAGATGACATAGAAAGACTATATGTGTCAAGAAAAGAAGAAGGGAGAGGACTCGCTAGTAATGAACATAACGTGGATACATCACTACAAGGACTCGAAGGCTACATTAAAAAGAGCAAAGAAAGACTACTTACAGCGGCCAGTAACAGTACTGACAGCATAACGACAAACAGAACAAAAATAAGAAAACAAAAAAAAAATGGGAAGAAAAACAGCTGTATGGATATTTCGAACGGCCAAATTGCGAAATCTCACACGAGAAAAACTGGACATGGTTACAAAAAGGAAACCTTAAGAGAGAAATTAAATCTCTTCAAATAGCAGCACAAAACAACGCCGTAAGGAGAAATTATTTAAAAAAAAAACAACTTGATAATATGCAACAAGTGTAAGTTATGTAGAAAAAGGGATGAAACGATCATTCACATATTAAGTATAGCAAACTCGCACTAAAGGAGTATAAGACAAGACACGATTGGGTAGGAAAAGTGATCCACAAGGAATTGTGCAAGAGATTCAATTTTGACCATACTTGTACAAGCCAGAATCTGTCCAAGACACGCTTAAAGTTCCCTAGGATTTTGACATATAAATGGATCAGCTAATCCCGGCCAGAATAACAGACCTGATACTGATTAACAAAAATTGGAAACTTTTCTTGTTGATTTTGCCGTTCCAGCTGACCACAGAATGAAAATCAAAGAAAGCGAAAAGAGAAACAAGAACTTTGCCAAAGAGATAAGAAAGCTTTAGAACATGTAAGTGATAGCTATACCAATTGTACTTGGAACGCTCTCCAAATAATAATAATAATATAAGTACCTAGACCTTGCTGGAGAATTGAAAAAAACTATGGAACATGAAAATGATGGTGTTGTCAATTGTTATTGGTACGCACGGTACAGTCATCAAAGGATTGGTACAAGGACTGGAGGACTTAAAAATAAGAGGACTATTTAAGACCATCAAAACTACAGCCTTTTCAAGATCGACCAGAATACTGAGAAGAGTCCTGGAGACTTGATGAGGCGTGCTGTCACTCAAACACCTATGGAAAACCATCAGCAAATGCTGGTGTGAAAGAGTCTCAAAAGAATTAAATAATAACAAAATAACGACAAATGACTGAAGGAATAGAACTACCAAATCAAGAAAAAACAGAACGCTCGAAGAAAAATAAATTTACAAATTCTTGTGAATATTAGAAGTGGACATTATCAAACAAGTGAAGATGAAAAGAAAATAAAAAAAAACAATATTTCAGGAGAACTACTATGTTACAGAAATCTCATTAAATGGATAAACACCTAGGCGGTCTCCCTTGTAAGATCATCATCACCATCATGTCGCGCCACTAGCACAGATATCCCTGACCCTTTCTCGCCACTCTTCCCTATCGTTCATCGCCTCTGGCAGGTCTTCATGGCCACACCCCGTATCCTCACAAAGCTGCTGAATGTATGTTCGTGCTGTTCATCTTGCTTTTGCCCGGCCATATGTGGTGGTCCATAGGAGTACATCACTTATGAGCTCGTCCCTGCTTCTCCAGCAGTGTCCTGCATGTCTGGTTCGTCTAACTTGGATAGTTTTCGTGATGGGAGGCAGGTGGCCGTATAGTTGGTGTCTTGTGGGGTGTTGCCGCCAGGACTTGTTCAATATTGCTCGCAGCATTCTTGTGTAATTGCCGTCTAGCTTCTTCTCCAGCCGTTTTGTTAGCGTCCAAGTTGTGTATCCATACAGCAGTATCGATACGACAGCTGCCTGGAAGAAACTGCGTTTCATTTTATCGGTTAGGTCTGATTTCCATATGATCGATAGTCTATTGATAGCTATCCAAGCCTTCGTTAGCCGCGTGTCGATGCCCTTTTCGGTTGATGAGACGCCGCTTCCTAGGTAAGTGAATTTGGTACTAGTTTATGAGGGGTTCCGTCTAGTGTGGAGATGTCACCTGTTTGATTAAAGCACATATATTCCGTTTTATGTGCATTGACAAGGAGGCCTATGCCTGCGGTGGCTCGTTCCAAATTATGCAGTTGTAAGATACTCAGGACTATTGTTAAAGTTGACAAGGGAAGAACTTCAATAAGTGGACTAGAGAACAAGAAAACAAATGACGAGGATGACATAGACAGACTCTATGTGTCAAAAAAAGAAAGAGGAATTGGACTCGCCAGTATTGAAGATGCATCGACACAACGACTCGAAGACAACGTAATCAGAACAAAGAAATAATTTCAGCGACCAGAGACAACACAAACAGCACAAGAATAAACAGAAAACAAAAATCGAAAGAAAAAAAAACTGTACGGATATTTCAAGCAACAAACAAGCGAAATTTTACATGAGAAGACTTGGACATGGTTAAGAAAGGGAAACCTTCTAATAACGGCACAAATCAATGCCAAAAAGACAAACTATGTTAAAAAAGATAGATAAAACGCAACAAAATAGCAAAAATAGGTAATGTGATGATAGAGACGAAACAATTAATCACATAATAAGTAAATGCAGTAAATTAGCGCAAAACGAGCATGAGACTAGGCACAACTTCATGGGCATAGTGAATCACCGGGAACTGTGCAAGAAATTTAAATTTGACCTTATGAACAAATGGTACATGCACAACCCAAAATCCATCCTGGAGAATGAGATGCATAAGGTTTTCTGGGATTTTAAGATAAGAACAGATCACTTAATCCCGACCAGACGACCAGACCTAAAAAATGTAGAATTTGCTATCGAATGGATTTTGCCGTTCTTTCGGACAACAGAGTGAAAATAGAAGAAAACGAAAGGATTGCCTAATACTTGGACGTTGCTAGAGAACTGAACTAACTGTGGAATATGAGAGAAATGGTGATACCAAATGTAATTAGTGCCCTTTGAACAATCTCGAAAGGCTTGAAAAAAAAAGACAGGTGGATTTGGAAATCAGAAGAAGCGTTCGAAACCATCCAGACCACAGCAGTGTTAAGATGGATTAGAATACTCAGAAAAGTCCTGGAGACCTGAGGATAATAGAAATCCTAATTGAATCATAATGTAATCAAACTCGATGGATTTATATGAAATGAGCTTTGGAGTTAAAGTTTGTAACAAACAAAGATACTTTTGATGCATCTTATATATATATATATATACGTGGTACCTTCAATAAGTTTCCAGACTTTTTTTGTACAGGCATTTAAAATTGGCGTAGACTCTTGAGAATTCACGTTATTGCTATGCATCTTATGATATGACTGACCAATTTTTATTATTTCAGGTTCAAATGAACAGCTACAGAAGAAATTAGAATACACCCTACTAAAGCCTGATTGTAACAGCTGGTGAATTTCAAAAATGCAATTTGGACGTGAGGACACTTGAGAAGAACGATAAACTTGGAAAAAATGATGCCACAGAAACATATGGAATGCTTTAGACTGCTTTTGGAGCATCTTGCATGAATCGAGCATCAGTTTTTGAGTGGTATAAGAGATTCAAGGAAGGCAGCGAATCTTTGAGGGAAGATAAGAGGTGTGGGAGGAGTAAGAAAATCAATACACCACAGTTGATTGGCTGAAGGGTTAGGGTTACTATGTTGAGGTTTTAAGGGAGTTCAGGAAGAGATTCCAAGGGAAGAAGCCAGCACTCTTCAAATTGGGTCAATGGCATTTCCCGCAGAACAATACACCAGTCCACAACTCCATCCTTGTCACAAACTATTTGACCAAGATGGGCATCAAGACACTTCTTCAGCCTCCCTATAGTCCAGACCTTGCTCTCTGTGACTTTTGGCTATTCCCTAAGCTCAGAGGCTGTCATTATGAGACAATTGAGGAGATAAAAGAGGCTGTGATGAAGGTCATTGACACGATCACACAAGAGGACTTCCATGGGGCCTTGCAGAAGTTGTTGGAATGGTACAACAAGGGCATTGCGGCCGGAGGAGATTACTTCGAAGGGGACTAGAGTTCCATTGTGAACTATCAATAAAAGTGCCCATACGAAAAAAGTCTGGAAACTTAATGATCCTCGTATATATATATATAAATATGGGTAGAGTGTTCGTCAATGGTTCGAGAGAACGGGGTTCAATCCCAGGTCGAGTTATACCAAAAACTCAAAAAATGGTACTTGATGCCGTCTTGCTTAACATTCTGGATTATAAGATACGGATCAAGGGTAAAGTAGAGAAATCCAGAGAAAGGTTTTGCGCCCTCCCATACACTTTGGTGCCGTAGCTATTGAAAAGGGAGCATTTGAGTCCCCCTTGACTACGGTCGCCATCTTTCTTCATATATATATATATATATATAGAGAGAGAGAGAGAGAGAGAGAGGTGGGCGTGACAGAGAATGAGGTGTTTGTGGTATAATTGATATCGTCTTAAGAAATAGACACAGTGATCAGAGTTCAAATTTTACGCGAGGCAGCTTCCTTTTCACATAGTGGTGAAACAGAAAAAACATTAATCTAAATATTCGCATTCTAGTGATGAGTAAATAGTAGGGTTGACTGTGCTCTCTAACATTTGCATTTCCTTGACGAGAAGGAAAATTCTGTATTTAAACCTGTTAAAGTCCGCTTAAAAATTGACCTTGTGTCACATCCTGTTTGCGAGGAAGAGTTGGTATATATATATATATATATATATGCGTGTGTTTGTGTATGTGTGTGTTCCCGTGGAGGATATATATATATATATTCTCCTTGAGGAAACAAAGCAGTGGTTTTTCGTTTAATGGTAAATGAAACCTGATAATGACGTGTAGAAGGCAAATATGCTATTCGGGTGTTGTAACTAAGACGTTTGTGTTTGAAAAAGAGAAAAAAAAAAAGAATTGAAAAACAGTCTGTAAACAGACAATTGGGCTGTAATCTCACACCCACCCCGTTTATCCGTTGAAATGCACGATGACATACCATCTGTCTTTGCAAATTCTTCCGAGTAAGCAGTAATGCAATGACAAGTGAAAAAGAAAAGCACCCACGTTTATTTATTTAGAATTTGGCACCTCCAAAAATGTCTTTCATCCCCTTAGATACACTGGTTATTACAAAGATCAAATTTCTTTTCCTCTGTTTGTCTATCACAAGGGACTCCTCTCTCTCTCTCTCTCTCTCTCTCTCTCTCTATCTATCTATCTATCTATCTCTCTATCTCTCTCTTGATAGATAGATAGATAGATAGATAGATAGATAGATAGATAGATAGATGTGTGTGTATGCGTGTGTGTGTGTTTAATGTAGCAAACACCACATAAATAAAAATTTGTTAGTATTCATAACTGATAACATCCAAGTTTTAAAGGCTAAGTACATGAAAATGTCTGCATTTCAAAAACAATTACTTATTCGTTCTTGATAATGACCAAGGAGATAGATAGATAGATAGATAGATATGAACAGAACGAGATAGATAGATAGATAGATAGATAGATGCTGTTTCAGATTGATCGATAGATAGATATGAACAGAACGAGATAGATAGATTGATACATACATACATACATACATACATACATACATTTGAACAGACTTAAACAGACGAAGATAGATAGATAGATAGATAGATAGATACGAATCAACTAAGATGCCGCACTGAAAACTTAAGCATATTTACTATTTCAGCGTTGATTTATCCATTTTTTTCTCTCAATTTGTTTTGTATTTAATTTATTTCACTATTTAATTCTTTTTAAACACAAAAAAAAACGTAATCAATCCCAACTAAATCAACTTGTAAAGTTCCAACATAATCAAAAAGACTATCTTAACCAGGTAAGCACCAAATAATCGCGATGATCACTATTTTTTTTTCTTTTCTTTTTTTAATGACTTATATATCCGCAAACAAGTGAGGATGGGCCTCGTTCAAGTTAATCTGGCATAAATATATCCTGGACACACCTTGGTCAATTTGATTCCGATTTCTCTGACAAACTTTGTACTTTAATGCATTGTGTTTGATCTTGGGGAAAATATGAATAATGACAAACTTCTTGAACAGCAACAATACATGAAAATAAAACTACTGAATAAATAACACGGCGTCCTGTGTTGTACAGTCGCAAATGTTGCGTTAAATTAAATTTCTCCATCTGCCTTTGTCTGGTTCGGTCACACGTTGTAATTATCGGCCATGTGTTAACCTCCCCTTCTATTCCTTCAGTTACTCCTGTTGCCACAAGGTGGCACTTCCCAACCAGCTTCCTCTCCCCCTATCTCACTTTCTTTCTTTCTTTCTTTCTTTCTTTCTCTCTCTCTCTCTCTCTCTCACATACACACACTTAGAATGCTGCTTTGTAACGCCTTGGCCAAGAGCGAACAACTGTGAAGGAAGATTCGACTTACGCAAATCTGCAGATGCGAAATTCTAGTCTGGGTATTTTCAGACAATTCGTGGCCACATGTCAACGATTAAAGTCCTTCGAGACGGTTTTCTTAAATGCATCGCTATTGTGTGTCTCTCATTGTCTATAGTTTTAACCCTTTCCTTCTAGTCGAATTCTTAGTGCCACACTGTGTGCAAATATAACTTAATACCAAGTCACATGCTGTGTGCAATAACAAATTCCTTGCGGTAATGAGTGTGTAACTGTAGAAGAATCCCTATGTCCAGGATATAACATTAAACTAAATCCAGTTGAGGAGTTCTGAGGGTGGAGTCATTTCTTCGTTGCCATTATCACTAGTTCCACTCTAACCTGCGATATAATCTGTTTGAGATACTGTTTAAAATAGTTTTAAACTAAATTAATGGCTCTTAGAACATTGATATTGCAATGGAATATTTATTGATGTTTACCAGTTTAAAATGATTGTGAACTTTATAAAAATATTGCTTACAAAGAAAGTACTGTTTACCAGCTTAAGATGACTTGGAACTTTATTAATATATTTGCTCTTAAAACCATAATATTGGAGTAGGAAGTGTTTATTTGTTTAAAATGATTGTGAACTTTATTTATAAATTGGCTCTTAAAACATTAATATTGGAACTGAGTATGAAGTGTTTACCTGTTTAAAATGATTGTCAAGTAAAGTTGGCGACCGTAATCGAGGGGGACCAGAAGGCTCCCTTTTCAATAGCTACTACACCAAGATGTAGGGGAGGGCGCTACTCCTTTCCCTGGTTTTCTCCACTTTGCACTTGATACATACCTTATATTGTTGAGGGTTAAGCAAGGAGGTATAAAGTGCCATTTGTATCAAGTCTTTGGTATGACGCGACCTGGGATTGAACCTAGGTCTCCCGGACCATTGGCGAACACTCTACCCACTAGACCAAATAAATTGTCTCTTAAAACATTAATATTGCAACTGAGTATGAGGTGTTTATTTGTTTAAAATGATTTTGGAAATACATTTTCTTACTTCATGGGGATATTTTATACTAAAGTCAGTTTAACGAGGGTTGATGTGTTATGAAACCAAATAACAAAACAGACCAATGAATGCAGGAATCGGCGAAAAATCGTCTCGAATTATTTCACAGAAAAATCCTAATATCTCAACAGGACAACACTAGATGGCATGGACCTTTGTTAACTAGTTAAAAAATTTTACAGTTTGGGTGGATATTTTTCACCCAAACGCCATATTCATTCTTTATTTATTCCGGATTTTTCCGAATTCTCCCAGTTAAGAAAATATCGTTTTCCTGGAGATTATTATAAAAACTGATTACGGAATAAAATAACCCAATAAGGTTCTTGTTTAGTTTAGTTGGGTTTTATGGCATATCAAACATTGTTGGTTATTTAAAGCTAAATCCTCTTTATACATATATATTAAATATCTAAGATTGGGTTTGCTTGGCTTTTATGGCATATCAACCATTGTAGGTTATTTAATGCCAAATCTTCTTTATACATATATATAAAATATATATGATTTGGTTTGGTTGGGTTTAATGGCATATCAACCCTTGTAGGTTATTTAATGCCAAATCCTCTTTATACATATATTAAATATATGTGATTTGGTTTGGTTGGGTATTATGGCATATCAACTATTGTAGGTTATTTAATGCCAAATCCATTTTTATACATGCAAATAGTTCTATTTCAAACAATTCAGTTTAGCATTAGTACACGGTTTAGTTCTATTTGACCAATTGATAGTACCCTATCAGGTGTTACCACTTTCGGGGAAAGAGGACCTGAGAGCGATGGCAATAAAGGAGTACTCCGCATTTCCCGAAGCTCCAGCATTACTGGAGCCTCACCATCAGATTGTTTAGAGTCATATCAGGACACTCGTTGGGGAAGTCTTATCTCTCTGCAGAGATACAATCGATGTATTCTGCAGCCCCCGCAGCCCCTGCAGCCCCCGCAGCCCCTGCAGCCCCTGCCGACTTGGCTACCCAATAAGGGTTGACATTCCGAAGAACTAACAAAGCAACCAAATGAATTCCCTCCCATAAATTAGAGCCGAATTTTTTTGCACCGTGTTGTGTGCAGCTATAAAGCCAAGTGTAACAACCATCAACACCATCATCATCATCATCATCATGTCGTCCGCTTGCATGGATTTCCTTGACTCTCTCACACCATTCGTCCCTATCATCCATCGCTTCCGGCAGGTCTTCTAGGCTACATCTGGAGTCCTTACAGAGCAACTGTAGATAAGTTCTAACTGGTCGTCGAGCACTTGCTCTTCCGTGTGAAGGGGTCCACAGGAGAATGTCGCTTATGAGTTCGTCCTTGCTTCTCCAACAGTGTTTAGCATGTCTTGTTCGTCGGACTTGGAAGGTTTTAGAGATGGGCGATCGGTAGCCATATAGCTGCTGTTTTGTGGGGTGTTGCTTCCAGGATTTGTTCAATACAGCTCGCAGGATTCTTGTGCAATTAGCGTCTAGCTTTTTCTCTTTACGCTTAGATAGCGTCCATGTAGTGCATCCATATAGTAGTATGGACACGGCCGCTGCTTGGAAAAAATGCATTTTATTTTATCGGACAGATCTGACCTTCATATAACCGATAGCCTATCAATAGCGGTCTATGCCTTCGCTAGTTGCATATTGATGTCATTTTCCGTAGACGAGATGCAGATTCCGAGGTATGTGAACTTATCCACTAGTTTCAGAGAACTACCTTTTTGTGTGGAGATGTCTCCTATTTGATTTTGATTAAAACACATGTATTCCGTTTTGTCTGCATTGACATGGAGGCCTAAGATCCCTGATGCCTTCTGCAGACTATGCAACAGAGATTCGGCTTAGGCGGGTGTATTTGCCAAAAATGCTTTATCATCAGCGTAGTCCGCGTCTGCAATAGTTTGTGTGTGGTATCATTTTTCAAGGACTGGAAAATGATGCGGAGAAAAACTTTCTTTATTTTGATAACAAATTCACCTCTTTTTGTCGGATTTCTTATTCAGATTGTTGCCATGTTAACTTGTTGAGATAAACAATATCAGCCATTTCCTACTAAGTAGATTGTTGAAGAAATTATAGATTATTTGGATGTAAAAAAGATAATTTTTACCAACCTGTCTTCCGTACAACTTTACAAGATCCCACATAGTCAATTATTACAGAGTCATTAAGATTGAGTGATTGATTGATTTTAACGGTATGCCATCTTGTATAGGGTTATTTTATACGTAGAAGTCAGGAAATCACGTTCATTGTATGTTTATATAAACAATTTTTTCATAGTTGTTTCTTTTATTTATTTATTTTATTTATTTATTTATCTATTCATTTTTGCTTATTGATGGGGAAAAAATATCGTTTTCCAGAAAAAGAAAGTGAGTGCAACTCTTTATTTAATAACATATCAACCTTTGTGGGTTATTTAATGCCATCGTTGTAGATGAACAGTTGTGGTACTATTTAAACCATAACGAGGAGGGATGAGAGGGCTTACATCTTTTCCAAGAGTATTAGCCCAAAATTGAATGTAATAACACGACTGAATTTTGCACTCGCTTACAACGATATTAAAGTCCATTACGTTAACTACTACGCCACGGGGCTCTCCACTTTTTGTGACTTGGACAATATTGTTTAAAAACTACTTTGAAAATGACTGTTCTTCGAAAAAAGTGTTAAACTCCGGGAGCCACAGGGAACGTTCTCAGGCGACATCGAATCACAGTCCAGTACGAAGGTCACAACGTCACAAGAACTCTTCTTTGTTGAGAAATCAAAAAGATTCAGAGAATTCGGAATTAATTTTCAAAACAGTATATACTAAAAACATACCCAAAAGTACTAACGTTGTCAGCTAGGCTAAGAATACGCCGATTGCATCCTCAGCGGAGAGGTGAGTTCCTCCTCTCCCAAAAGGAGTGTCCTGGGTATGATACTGGATTCTTAAAAAAATCATTCATAATTTTGACACATGTATTGTGAAGATGTAAAAGAGCAATTTTTGCCAACGGGTCTTCCATACTGCTTTATAATATGCTATAAAGCCAATCGTTATCGGCGCTTAAAAAAAAAGTGAAGTAAAGTTGGCGACCATAATTGAGGGTGACTCGAAGGCTCCCTTTTCATTAGCTACAACACCGAAGAAAATAGAAGGGCACTACTCTATTCCCTGGATTGCTCCACTTTACCCTTGATCCGTACCTTATAATGCCGAGAGTTAAGCAAAGAGGCATCAAGTACCATTTTTTTTTTTCAGTCTTTAGTATGACGACATGAGATTGAACCCAGGTCTTGCGGACCATTGGCGAACACTCTACCCTTTAGGCCACTCGCGCTTAGTCAAGAATAAAGACAAGGGGAAAAAAGAATAATTCTGATTTTATTCACAAACCTTTTTTTATTTGATTTTGATAACATATTATGGTAGATTTAAAGATCTTAAAAGTATGATGTCAACTATTATTTGCGTGATATAGTAATTCACATCCACCTTGGCCCATCGGTTGGTGGGTAGGGTTACAGAATACACTGACTGATTTTCTGCAAAGGGGTAAGCCCCCCCACCCCCACCGAGTGTCTTAGATATGTCATTAAACAAACTGATGGTGAGGTTCCAGCAATGCAGGAGCTTTAAGGAATATGGAGTACCCCTTCATTGCGATCACTCCCAGTGGTAGCACTTGATAGGTCTTATCGATTGGTTAAATAGAACTAAACTGTGTACTTATGCTAAACTGAATTGTTTGAAATAGAACTGTTTTGTCATTTAACTGCAGGTAAACAAAAACTATACTTATACTAAATTGAATAGTTTGAATTAGAATTGTTTGACTGAACTGAATAGCTTGAAATGGAAATGTTTTCAACAATTAAATAGTGTATTTATGCTAAACTGAATTGTTTGAAATAGAACTGTTTATTTATATAAAAATGGATTTGGCACTAAATAACCTACAAAAGTTGATATGCCATAAAACCCAAACAAACAATCACATCCACCTGAAACGGCTGAGTCAATGTATTAATAAAGTTCACAATCATTTTAAACAGCTAAACGCTTAATACTTAATTGCAATATCAATATTTTAAGGGGCAATATTTTTGTAAAGTTCACAATCATTTTAAACAGCTAAACACTTCAACTTTAGTTTCAATATAAATGTTTTAAGAGCCAATCCATTAAACGATGATGATGATGATGATCAAGCGGTTGAAGGGGAAAAATAAAAGTCGCCCTAAATAGGACTTTCCATTGTTTATTTTATTTACTTTGTTCAGTTTCTAACGCCTTGAAAATGGTTTAAGGCGAGAATTAGTAAATATTTCACGTTCAAGAGTGACGACTTCAACTTATCTGAAACAAATATTATCTGTGCGCGTGAGCGGTTTCGGGTCCTTATGTTCATATCGTTTATGAATACGCATGATTATCACGACTGTAAAGATTCGTCCCCAGCGACACAGACAGACGACTGTTGGAAGGGAACCAGAACAAGAGTGACACTTAGTAGAAGCATCAAGAATAGAAAGTTGTCTGTGAGAGAATAGGAAATTAAGTTCTTCATTGAAAGGGCGATTTTGACAAAAGTCAGAAAGACGAGATTTGTGACGAAAGAAGAAACAAGTGACGACTTTTCTCGTTACATCAACTAAGTTTTTCCTTGTTGCAGAGGGAACCATCTTATCTCATATCTTTGCGGTTCTTTTTATCTCAGCTTTTACTACGGCTTCACTCACTCGACTGTCTGGCCACCAAAATAGCGACTTGGAAAACCGAGGTCTTTAGATTAGGTTAATTTAGGTTACTTAGTTTAAAGGCATATCAACCCTTGATAGTTACTTAATGCCAAATCATGTTTATACATATATTACGTGGAGCCTTCAATAAGTTTCCAGACTTTTTTGTACAGGCATTTAAAACTTTCGTAGACTCTTGAAAGTTCACTATGTTATTGCTATGCATCTTATGACATGACTGACCAATTTTTATGATTCCAGCTTCAAATGAACAACTACAGAAGGAATTGGAATACACCCTACTAATTGTCACAGTTGGTGAATTTCAAAAATGCAGTCTGGACTTTAGTAGAACGATATGCAATAAAATTCTGTTTTAAACTTGGAAAAAATGCCACAGAAACGTATGGAATGCTTCAGACTGTTTTTCGATCATCTTGCATGAATCGAGCATCAGTTTTCGAGTGGCATAAGAGATTTTAGGAAAGCAGGGAATCTGTGAGGGATGATTAGAGGTGTGACTGGAGTAAGGAAGTCAATACACCAGAGTTGATTGGCCAAAGGGTTAGGTTACAATGTTGAGGTTTTGAGGGAGTTCAGCAAGAGATTCCGTCGGAAGAGGCCAGTTGCATTTCCACCAGGACAATGCACAAGTCCACAACTCCATCGTTGTCATAGACTATTTGACCAAGATGGACATCAAGACAGTTCCTCACCCTCCCTATAGTCCAGACCCTGCTCCCTGTGACTTTTGGTTATTCCCACAGCTCAGAGGCTGTCGTTATGAGACAATTGAAGAGATGAAAGAGACTGTGACTAAGGTCATTGACACGCTCACAGAAGAGGACGTCCATGGGGCCTTGCAGAAGTTGTTGGAACGGTACAACAAGTGCATTGCAGCCGGAGGTGATTACTTCGAAGTGAACTAGAGTTTCATGTGTGTACTATCAATAAAAGTCCCCATACGAAAAAAAGTCTGGAAACTTATTTAATGAACCAGAGTTCAGTTATACTGTTTCAATTATTACTAATACAAATAGTTCTCCCTGCACACAATCAAATATCTTCGAGTATTGCTCACACAAATAATATTAATGTTTAAAATAATCCCTGCAAAAGACTGAACAGTTTTTAAATGAGACCCTAATAGGTACAACCACTTTGGATCAGAATGGATTTAAGAGTAATCGTAATAAACAGGTACTCCACATCCCTCAAACTCTAAGACTGGAGTCTCACTATCAGATACAGTTTATTATCATACCTTAGATTTAAAATGGTTTCAAGTATTGTTATCTAACACTAATAGTTTTATTAAATATTTTTCTTCCGTTTGTTCACCGTTAAATGGTTTCAAGTATTGTAAATGATTGAAAAGTTTTATTTGACCCCTAGATTGGACCCTAACAGGTACTACCTCTCCGGATCAGAGTGGACCTGGGAGTAATGGCAATGAAGAGGTTTTCCGCATTTCTTGAAGCTCCAGGATTGAGGCCTCATCATCAAATGATTTACTGTCATATCCAAGATTCTTATTGACAGGAGGAGTATTAATCTTCTGCAGAGATGCAGTCAGCATATTCTATAACCCCAGCTGACAATAAGAGTTCTCCGAACAGGGATTACCAACTTTTTTTTGCGCAAGCAATACGCTTGACTTGCTCTCTCTTATGTGGCTGATCAAGTTTTGATCATTTTGGTAAACCTACGGTTTTACGCTAGAGAAGTGATCTCAAATTTAGGAACTCAAAAAAGGCCATTATGTCCTATGGGAGTGGCACAGTGGGCAAAAAGTGAGATAAGGGTGACATGATTTCCTCTAGTTATAATGTAATTCTGTTGTTGTTGGTTGGTTGGTTGGTTGGGTTTTTATGGCATATCAATCTTTATGGGGTATCAACCTTTGTAGGTTATTTAACGCCAAATCCATTCCATGTAAATAATCAGTTCCATTTCAAACAATTCAGTTTAGCATGAGTACACAATTTAATTGTCAAAAACGTTTCCATTTCAAGCTATTCAGTTTAGTCAAACAGTTCTAATTCAGCTAATTCAGTTTAGTATAAGTACAGATTTTGTTTACACACAGTGAAATGTCAAAACAGTTCTATCTATTACAATTCAGTTTAGTTTAGTTTAGTTTCAATGTCAAAAATAGTTCCATTTCAAACAGTTCAGTTGAGCATAAACACGCTGTTTAAATGTAAGTACAGTTCAATTGTCAAAAACATTTCTATTACAAGCTATTCAGTTTAGTCAAACAGTTCTAATTCAAATAATTCAGTTTAACATAAGTATGCAGTTAGTTCTATTTAACCTAGAGATAGGGCCCTATAAGGTGCTACCACTCCGGGCCAGAGTGGACCTGGGAGTAATGGCAATGAAGAGGTGTTCCGCTTTCTCCAAAGCCCCAGCATCACTGTTTAGTGTCATATCTAGGACACTCATTGGGAGGGGACTTACCCCTCTGCAGAGCTACAGTCAGTGTATTTTACAGCCCCAGCTGACTGGGCAAAAGATGTAAGGAGTATTTTGAAATAGATAATGATGAAACGAATTGATAGATAGATAGATAGATAGATAGATAGATAGATAGATAGATACGAATCCACTGATATGAATGAATGAATGAATGAATAAGAATTAGTGATCGATATAATGCCCCGACTCAAACTGAACGAGACGAAATATACAAGCAGACAGACCGAGAAATTGACAGACTGATAATTCAAATCGACTAAGATAGATAGACAAAAACTAAAATACTTCGATATGAAAAAATAGACTAAAATCGATATATATATATATATATATATATATATATATATATAAAGAAATTATGACCTCACCTTCTTTGTTTTCATACTCATGACGAATACAGTCATAATGCTTCTAAAAATAGAATTCAATAAGTCATGACTCAAAAGCAAGAAAGTGAAATTGTAATTCTTTTTAATTTTTATACTGCTCTGCTGGGGAGCATTTGAGCATTTTTTATTTAACAAATGATCTTAATATAATTGTTTATTTTCATGTGTTTAATATATATCCATACATATATATATATATATATATATGTGTGTGTGTGTGTGTGTGTGTGGTTTGATTTCGGTTTCTTTGTTTAATGACAAATCAACCTTTGTAGGTTATTCAATGCTAAACCGATCCTTCAAGAAGAACTGTAGTGGTACTATCTAACCCAATGCTGGGATGATAAGTGGGTGCGTACCTTTCCCAACGGTATTTGTCGGAAAGTGAACGTAACAGCGTAACTGGAGTTCGAACTCGCTAACTACGAGTCAAGCTCTTTTAATCATTATATCACGAGAAACCACCATGTGTGTGTGTGTGTGTGTGTGTGTGTGTGTGTGTGTTCATTAAAACAGATAGATACCGGAGGAATCTTAACAAACGCTACTGAATTCAAACACGTTGTGTTCTATATCCGTCAATATATATATATATATATATATATATATATATATATATATATATATATATATATATATATATATATATATATATATATATATATATATATATATATATATATATATATATATATATTAAAACAGATAGATAGATAGATAATTTTTAAATATTGTTTCTAATACTTGAACTTTTTTGGCAGTTAATTCCAGCTTCTGTTGTAACGTCTCATTCGAAAAAAAGAAAGGCTGAATTATCTGTAATTTTCAGTAAAACATATCTATGATATTTATCTACCTAATTCTCTCTCTCTCTCTCTCTCCATATATATATATATATATATATAAGCATGTCTTATTGAAATATATATTGTAGGCATGTTTTATTGAAAATGCCCACATTATATATATATATATATATATATATATATATATATATAACGTGCTGGCGGCACGACATGATGATGATGATGATGATATAACCTGTCAAGAATTCTGAGAATACATCTATAAGCAACATATTTTAAGGTTGTAAACTTCAAGAATTTCAATATAGACTCTTAATGACGGTCACCAGTTGAAAAGGAATGAATCAGAAGTTGGAAAACTTGTAACCAAAAAAAAAAAAATGGGTGGGGGTTAGAAAAAATTCCCAAAAAAAAACTGGCTATGTTGTCATCAAATATGCATGGTCCCCCATTAACGTCAGTGGTATATTCATCTCGCTTCTTTGGATTTTCCCTATCTCTATACAATTGCTATCTAGCAAGGATCGGAGTTATACTCGGGATAAAGACCTTCGCCATTATCCTTTCGTATCGACCGGGCGCACGGCTTCTGGATCCGGCTTTCTTTCTTTTTTTTTTTTTTTGTCGTCTTTTTCTTTTTCTTTTCTCCACTTTTCGGCCGTGAATGGCGCCAACGTCTAAA
>CAUZXS010005791.1:2629500-2805500 GCA_963585895.1 Sepioteuthis lessoniana | reverse complement strand
TTCCAAGGAATTTTGTAAACGTCCCAAGTTTAAGTAAAATTACGCATTACGTCCAGTAGCTCTTAAGAAAATATAAAGGAATGGTCAATGAAATTTTCTCATCAAAGATCACAGGATAGGATTTTTATTTTATTTGGTCAAAAACATAATAATTCAACGTAATCAATATTTAAGTATAAAACTTTCCTGTTTCATGAAATATCATTAAACGCTTATAAATTGACGGATTAAATACTTGTTGCTTTACAATAAAATTGATGATAAGGCAAAAGGAGCGAAACACTGAAACATATTTTATCTTCAGCAAACAAGCTTGCCTCGCTTATCTATTTGAATTAGTCATATATAAAAGCCATCCAGAAATTTCAATAAAACATGTCGTTTACAAGTAAATATATACAACCCATGGTACACGCCATCTTTTAATCGGATAAAAACTAAAAAAATGAATACCCAGGGTGCAGGCCCATATCTACTTATTATCAAGTGTAGTCGTCATATCAATTCGGCAACTGATGTCGATTTCAATGAAGAAATCTATAAACTCAGTCATGTAAAGATGGATTCTTTTCTTAGCTGCTGCAGTCCCTAACTAAACATCTTTTCTAGAAAAAGATTTTTAAAACGTAATTTATACTTGTCGCAAACTAACTAAACATGTTTAAAATATTCTTTATACTTCTACAACATTCAGTCAGGAAATCACACGAACAATACTGGATGTTTGTGTCCAGATACGTAGAAACGAAACAGATTCAGTAATGTTTCATCTTGAAAATATTCATCCGAAACAGGATTTTCATCGGACGGAATAACAAACTAGCTGATCTTACTTTATGGACAGCTCAACGTCTATAAAGGTCGACATTTCATAGCACAACCAACATGTATTCCTTCTACAATAGAATTACATATATTGTAAAAGTCCCAAGATTAAATGAAATAACGCATAACTGATAATTAACAAAAGAACATATAACTGATAATAAATAAAACTACGCAAAACTATTTTTTAAACAAATATAAAGGAATAGCAGATGAAATTACCTCATCCCAGATTTAAAGTATTAAACAAAAGATTCTAATTTCATAGCGTCATAAAATTAATGATTCAAACTGATGGAATTTAGGTGAGCGTAAAACCTAATAAAGTATGACATTTTATAATACTCACAAGCACAAGAAATTATTCAAATTTTAATTCTTAAGATAGAATTCCAAGGAATTTTGTAAACGTCCCAAGTTTAAGTAAAATTACGCATTACGTCCAGTAGCTCTTAAGAAAATATAAAGGAATGGTCAATGAAATTTTCTCATCAAAGATCACAGGATAGGATTTTTATTTTATTTGGTCAAAAAAATAATAATTCAACGTAATCAATATTTCTTACACTTAAGTATAAAACTTTCCTGTCGCATGAAATATCATTAAACGCTTATAAATTGACGGATTAAATACATGTTGCTTTACAATAAAATTGATGATAAGCAAAAGGAGCGAAACACTGAAACATATTTTATCTTCAGCAAACAAGCTTGCCTCGCTTATCTATTTGAATTAGTCATATATAAAAGCCATCAAGAAATTTCAATAAAACATGTCGTTTACAAGTAAATATATACAACCCATGGTACACGCAGTCTTTTAATCTAACTAACTAAAAAAATGAATATCCAGGGTGCAGGCCCATATCTACTTATTATCAAGTGTAGTCGTCATATCAATTCGGCAACTGATGTCGATTTCAATGAAGAAATCTATAAACTCAGTCAAGTAAAGATGGATTCTTTTCTTAGCTGCTGCAGTCCCTAACTAAACATCTTTTCTAGAAAAAGATTTTTAAAACGTAATTTATACTTGTCGCAAACTAACTAAACATGTTTAAAATATTCTTTATACTTCTACAACATTCAGTCAGGAAATCACACGAACAATACAGGATGTTTGTGTCCAGATATCTAATTCGAATGTTGCACCGTGTAAAAACGAAACAGATTCAGTAATGTTTCATCTTGAAAATATTCATCCGAAAAAGGATTTTCATCGGACGGAATAACAACTAGCTGATCTTACTTTATGGACAGCTCAACGTCTATAAAGGTCGACATTTCATAGCACAACCAACATGTATTCCTTCTACAATAGAATTACATATATTGTAAAAGTCCCAAGATTAAATGAAATAACGCATAACTGATAATTAACAAAAGAACATATAACTGATAATAAATAAAACTACGCAAAACTATTTTTTAAACAAATATAAAGGAATAGCAGATGAAATTACCTCATCCCAGATTTAAAGTATTAAACAAAAGATTCTAATTTCATAGCGTCATAAAATTAATGATTCAAACTGATGGAATTTAGGTGAGCGTAAAACCTAATAAAGTATGACATTTTATAATACTCACAAGCACAAGAAATTATTCAAATTTTAATTCTTAAGATAGAATTCCAAGGAATTTTGTAAACGTCCCAAGTTTAAGTAAAATTACGCATTACGTCCAGTAGCTCTTAAGAAAATATAAAGGAATGGTCAATGAAATTTTCTCATCAAAGATCACAGGATAGGATTTTTATTTTATTTGGTCAAAAAAATAATAATTCAACGTAATCAATATTTCTTACACTTAAGTATAAAACTTTCCTGTCGCATGAAATATCATTAAACGCTTATAAATTGACGGATTAAATACATGTTGCTTTACAATAAAATTGATGATAAGGCAAAAGGAGCGAAACACTGAAACATATTTTATCTTCAGCAAACAAGCTTGCCTCGCTTATCTATTTGAATTAGTCATATATAAAAGCCATCCAGAAATTTCAATAAAACATGTCGTTTACAAGTAAATATATACAACCCATGGTACACGCCATCTTTTAATCGGATAAAAACTAAAAAAATGAATACCCAGGGTGCAGGCCCATATCTACTTATTATCAAGTGTAGTCGTCATATCAATTCGGCAACTGATGTCGATTTCAATGAAGAAATCTATAAACTCAGTCATGTAAAGATGGATTCTTTTCTTAGCTGCTGCAGTCCCTAACTAAACATCTTTTCTAGAAAAAGATTTTTAAAACGTAATTTATACTTGTCGCAAACTAACTAAACATGTTTAAAATATTCTTTATACTTCTACAACATTCAGTCAGGAAATCACACGAACAATACTGGATGTTTGTGTCCAGATACGTAGAAACGAAACAGATTCAGTAATGTTTCATCTTGAAAATATTCATCCGAAACAGGATTTTCATCGGACGGAATAACAACTAGCTGATCTTACTTTATGGACAGCTCAACGTCTATAAAGGTCGACATTTCATAGCACAACCAACATGTATTCCTTCTACAATAGAATTACATATATTGTAAAAGTCCCAAGATTAAATGAAATAACGCATAACTGATAATTAACAAAAGAACATATAACTGATAATAAATAAAACTACGCAAAACTATTTTTTAAACAAATATAAAGGAATAGCAGATGAAATTACCTCATCCCAGATTTAAAGTATTAAACAAAAGATTCTAATTTCATAGCGTCATAAAATTAATGATTCAAACTGATGGAATTTAGGTGAGCGTAAAACCTAATAAAGTATGACATTTTATAATACTCACAAGCACAAGAAATTATTCAAATTTTAATTCTTAAGATAGAATTCCAAGGAATTTTGTAAACGTCCCAAGTTTAAGTAAAATTACGCATTACGTCCAGTAGCTCTTAAGAAAATATAAAGGAATGGTCAATGAAATTTTCTCATCAAGGATCACAGGATAGGATTTTTATTTTATTTGGTCAAAAAAATAATAATTCAACGTAATCAATATTTCTAACACTTAAGTATAAAACTTTCCTGTCGCATGAAATATCATTAAACACTTATAAATTGACGGATTAAATACATGTTGCTTTACAATAAAATTGATGATAAGGCAAAAGGAGCGAAACACTGAAACATATTTTATCTTCAGCAAACAAGCTTGCCTCGCTTATCTATTTGAATTAGTCATATATAAAAGCCATCCAGAAATTTCAATAAAACATGTCGTTTACAAGTAAATATATACAACCCATGGTACACGCCATCTTTTAATCGGATAAAAACTAAAAAAATGAATACCCAGGGTGCAGGCCCATATCTACTTATTATCAAGTGTAGTCGTCATATCAATTCGGCAACTGATGTCGATTTCAATGAAGAAATCTATAAACTCAGTCAAGTAAAGATGGATTCTTTTCTTGGCTGCTGCAGTCCCTAACTAAACATCTTTTCTAGAAAAAGATTTTTAAAACGTAATTTATACTTGTCGCAAACTAACTAAACATGTTTAAAATATTCTTTATACTTCTACAACATTCAGTCAGGAAATCACACGAACAATACAGGATGTTTGTGTCCAGATATCTAATTCGAATGTTGCACCGTGTAAAAACGAAACAGATTCAGTAATGTTTCATCTTAAAAATATTCATCCGAAACAGGATTTTCATCGGACGGAATAACAACTAGCTGATCTTACTTTATGGACAGCTCAACGTCTATAAAGGTCGACATTTCATAGCACAACCAACATGTATTCCTTCTACAATAGAATTACATATATTGTAAAAGTCCCAAGATTAAATGATATAACGCATAACTGATAATTAACAAAAGAACATATAACTGATAATAAATAAAACTACGCAAAACTATTTTTTAAACAAATATAAAGGAATAGCAGATGAAATTACTTCATCCCAGATTTAAAGTATTAAACAAAAGATTCTAAATTCATAGCGTCATAAAATTAATGATTCAAACTGATGGAATTTAGGTGAGCGTAAAACCTAATAAAGTATGACATTTTATAATACTCACAAGCACAAGAAATTATTCAAATTTTAATTCTTAAGATAGAATTCCAAGGAATTTTGTAAACGTCCCAAGTTTAAGTAAAATTACGCATTACGTCCAGTAGCTCTTAAGAAAATATAAAGGAATGGTCAATGAAATTTTCTCATCAAAGATCACAGGATAGGATTTTTATTTTATTTGGTCAAAAACATAATAATTCAACGTAATCAATATTTAAGTATAAAACTTTCCTGTTTCATGAAATATCATTAAACGCTTATAAATTGACGGATTAAATACATGTTGCTTTACAATAAAATTGATGATAAGGCAAAAGGAGCGAAACACTGAAACATATTTTATCTTCAGCAAACAAGCTTGCCTCGCTTATCTATTTGAATTAGTCATATATAAAAGCCATCCAGAAATTTCAATAAAACATGTCGTTTACAAGTAAATATATACAACCCATGGTACACGCCATCTTTTAATCGGATAAAAACTAAAAAAATGAATACCCAGGGTGCAGGCCCATATCTACTTATTATCAAGTGTAGTCGTCATATCAATTCGGCAACTGATGTCGATTTCAATGAAGAAATCTATAAACTCAGTCAAGTAAAGATGGATTCTTTTCTTAGCTGCTGCAGTCCCTAACTAAACATCTTTTCTAGAAAAAGATTTTTAAAACGTAATTTATACTTGTCGCAAACTAACTAAACATGTTTAAAATATTCTTTATACTTCTACAACATTCAGTCAGGAAATCACACGAACAATACTGGATGTTTGTGTCCAGATATGTAGAAACGAAACAGATTCAGTAATGTTTCATCTTGAAAATATTCATCCGAAACAGGATTTTCATCGGACGGAATAACAACTAGCTGATCTTACTTTATGGACAGCTCAACGTCTATAAAGGTCGACATTTCATAGCACAACCAACATGTATTCCTTCTACAATAGAATTACATATATTATAAAAGTCCCAAGATTAAATGAAATAACGCATAACTGATAATTAACAAAAGAACATATAACTGATAATATATAAAACTACGCAAAACTATTTTTTAAACAAATATAAAGAAATAGCAGATGAAATTACCTCATCCCAGATTTAAAGTATTAAACAAAAGATTCTAAATTCATAGCGTCATAAAACTAATGATTCAAACTGATGGACTTTTGGTGAGCGTAAAACCTAATAAAGTATGACATTTTATAATACTCACAAGCACAAGAAATTATTCAAATTTTAATTCTTAAGATAGAATTCCAAGGAATTTTGTAAACGTCCCAAGTTTAAGTAAAATTACGCATTACGTCCAGTAGCTCTTAAGAAAATATAAAGGAATGGTCAATGAAATTTTCTCATCAAAGATCACAGGATAGGATTTTTATTTTATTTGGTCAAAAAAATAATAATTCAACGTAATCAATATTTCTTACACTTAAGTATAAAACTTTCCTGTCGCATGAAATATCATTAAACGCTTATAAATTGACGGATTAAATACATGTTGCTTTACAATAAAATTGATGATAAGGCAAAAGGAGCGAAACACTGAAACATATTTTATCTTCAGCAAACAAGCTTGCCTCGCTTATCTATTTGAATTAGTCATATATAAAAGCCATCCAGAAATTTCAATAAAACATGTCGTTTACAAGTAAATATATACAACCCATGGTACACGCCATCTTTTAATCGGATAAAAACTAAAAAAATGAATACCCAGGGTGCAGGCCCATATCTACTTATTATCAAGTGTAGTCGTCATATCAATTCGGCAACTGATGTCGATTTCAATGAAGAAATCTATAAACTCAGTCAAGTAAAGATGGATTCTTTTCTTAGCTGCTGCAGTCCCTAACTAAACATCTTTTCTAGAAAAAGATTTTTAAAACGTAATTTATACTTGTCGCAAACTAACTAAACATGTTTAAAATATTCTTTATACTTCTACAACATTCAGTCAGGAAATCACACGAACAATACTGGATGTTTGTGTCCAGATATGTAGAAACGAAACAGATTCAGTAATGTTTCATCTTGAAAATATTCATCCGAAACAGGATTTTCATCGGACGGAATAACAACTAGCTGATCTTATTTTATGGACAGCTCAACGTCTATAAAGGTCGACATTTCATAGCACAACCAACATGTATTCCTTCTACAATAGAATTACATATATTATAAAAGTCCCAAGATTAAATGAAATAACGCATAACTGATAATTAACAAAAGAACATATAACTGATAATATATAAAACTACGCAAAACTATTTTTTAAACAAATATAAAGAAATAGCAGATGAAATTACCTCATCCCAGATTTAAAGTATTAAACAAAACATTCTAAATTCATAGCGTCATAAAACTAATGATTCAAACTGATGGACTTTAGGTGAGCGTAAAACCTAATAAAGTATGACATTTTTTAATACTCACAAGCACAAGAAATTATTCAAATTTTAATTCTTAAGATAGAATTCCAAGGAATTTTGTAAACGTCCCAAGTTTAAGTAAAATTACGCATTACGTCCAGTAGCTCTTAAGAAAATATAAAGGAATGGTCAATGAAATTTTCTCATCAAAGATCACAGGATAGGATTTTTATTTTATTTGGTCAAAAACATAATAATTCAACGTAATCAATATTTAAGTATAAAACTTTCCTGTTTCATGAAATATCATTAAACGCTTATAAATTGACGGATTAAATACTTGTTGCTTTACAATAAAATTGATGATAAGGCAAAAGGAGCGAAACACTGAAACATATTTTATCTTCAGCAAACAAGCTTGCCTCGCTTATCTATTTGAATTAGTCATATATAAAAGCCATCCAGAAATTTCAATAAAACATGTCGTTTACAAGTAAATATATACAACCCATGGTACACGCCATCTTTTAATCGGATAAAAACTAAAAAAATGAATACCCAGGGTGCAGGCCCATATCTACTTATTATCAAGTGTAGTCGTCATATCAATTCGGCAACTGATGTCGATTTCAATGAAGAAATCTATAAACTCAGTCATGTAAAGATGGATTCTTTTCTTAGCTGCTGCAGTCCCTAACTAAACATCTTTTCTAGAAAAAGATTTTTAAAACGTAATTTATACTTGTCGCAAACTAACTAAACATGTTTAAAATATTCTTTATACTTCTACAACATTCAGTCAGGAAATCACACGAACAATACTGGATGTTTGTGTCCAGATACGTAGAAACGAAACAGATTCAGTAATGTTTCATCTTGAAAATATTCATCCGAAACAGGATTTTCATCGGACGGAATAACAACTAGCTGATCTTACTTTATGGACAGCTCAACGTCTATAAAGGTCGACATTTCATAGCACAACCAACATGTATTCCTTCTACAATAGAATTACATATATTGTAAAAGTCCCAAGATTAAATGAAATAACGCATAACTGATAATTAACAAAAGAACATATAACTGATAATAAATAAAACTACGCAAAACTATTTTTTAAACAAATATAAAGGAATAGCAGATGAAATTACCTCATCCCAGATTTAAAGTATTAAACAAAAGATTCTAATTTCATAGCGTCATAAAATTAATGATTCAAACTGATGGAATTTAGGTGAGCGTAAAACCTAATAAAGTATGACATTTTATAATACTCACAAGCACAAGAAATTATTCAAATTTTAATTCTTAAGATAGAATTCCAAGGAATTTTGTAAACGTCCCAAGTTTAAGTAAAATTACGCATTACGTCCAGTAGCTCTTAAGAAAATATAAAGGAATGGTCAATGAAATTTTCTCATCAAAGATCACAGGATAGGATTTTTATTTTATTTGGTCAAAAAAATAATAATTCAACGTAATCAATATTTCTTACACTTAAGTATAAAACTTTCCTGTCGCATGAAATATCATTAAACGCTTATAAATTGACGGATTAAATACATGTTGCTTTACAATAAAATTGATGATAAGCAAAAGGAGCGAAACACTGAAACATATTTTATCTTCAGCAAACAAGCTTGCCTCGCTTATCTATTTGAATTAGTCATATATAAAAGCCATCAAGAAATTTCAATAAAACATGTCGTTTACAAGTAAATATATACAACCCATGGTACACGCAGTCTTTTAATCTAACTAACTAAAAAAATGAATATCCAGGGTGCAGGCCCATATCTACTTATTATCAAGTGTAGTCGTCATATCAATTCGGCAACTGATGTCGATTTCAATGAAGAAATCTATAAACTCAGTCAAGTAAAGATGGATTCTTTTCTTAGCTGCTGCAGTCCCTAACTAAACATCTTTTCTAGAAAAAGATTTTTAAAACGTAATTTATACTTGTCGCAAACTAACTAAACATGTTTAAAATATTCTTTATACTTCTACAACATTCAGTCAGGAAATCACACGAACAATACAGGATGTTTGTGTCCAGATATCTAATTCGAATGTTGCACCGTGTAAAAACGAAACAGATTCAGTAATGTTTCATCTTGAAAATATTCATCCGAAAAAGGATTTTCATCGGACGGAATAACAACTAGCTGATCTTACTTTATGGACAGCTCAACGTCTATAAAGGTCGACATTTCATAGCACAACCAACATGTATTCCTTCTACAATAGAATTACATATATTGTAAAAGTCCCAAGATTAAATGAAATAACGCATAACTGATAATTAACAAAAGAACATATAACTGATAATAAATAAAACTACGCAAAACTATTTTTTAAACAAATATAAAGGAATAGCAGATGAAATTACCTCATCCCAGATTTAAAGTATTAAACAAAAGATTCTAAATTCATAGCGTCATAAAATTAATGATTCAAACTGATGGAATTTAGGTGAGCGTAAAACCTAATAAAGTATGACATTTTATAATACTCACAAGCACAAGAAATTATTCAAATTTTAATTCTTAAGATAGAATTCCAAGGAATTTTGTAAACGTCCCAAGTTTAAGTAAAATTACGCATTACGTCCAGTAGCTCTTAAGAAAATATAAAGGAATGGTCAATGAAATTTTCTCATCAAAGATCACAGGATAGGATTTTTATTTTATTTGGTCAAAAAAATAATAATTCAACGTAATCAATATTTAAGTATAAAACTTTCCTGTTTCATGAAATATCATTAAACGCTTATAAATTGACGGATTAAATACATGTTGCTTTACAATAAAATTGATGATAAGGCAAAAGGAGCGAAACACTGAAACATATTTTATCTTCAGCAAACAAGCTTGCCTCGCTTATCTATTTGAATTAGTCATATATAAAAGCCATCCAGAAATTTCAATAAAACATGTCGTTTACAAGTAAATATATACAACCCATGGTACACGCCATCTTTTAATCGGATAAAAACTAAAAAAATGAATACCCAGGGTGCAGGCCCATATCTACTTATTATCAAGTGTAGTCGTCATATCAATTCGGCAACTGATGTCGATTTCAATGAAGAAATCTATAAACTCAGTCAAGTAAAGATGGATTCTTTTCTTAGCTGCTGCAGTCCCTAACTAAACATCTTTTCTAGAAAAAGATTTTTAAAACGTAATTTATACTTGTCGCAAACTAACTAAACATGTTTAAAATATTCTTTATACTTCTACAACATTCAGTCAGGAAATCACACGAACAATACTGGATGTTTGTGTCCAGATATGTAGAAACGAAACAGATTCAGTAATGTTTCATCTTGAAAATATTCATCCGAAACAGGATTTTCATCGGACGGAATAACAACTAGCTGATCTTATTTTATGGACAGCTCAACGTCTATAAAGGTCGACATTTCATAGCACAACCAACATGTATTCCTTCTACAATAGAATTACATATATTATAAAAGTCCCAAGATTAAATGAAATAACGCATAACTGATAATTAACAAAAGAACATATAACTGATAATATATAAAACTACGCAAAACTATTTTTTAAACAAATATAAAGAAATAGCAGATGAAATTACCTCATCCCAGATTTAAAGTATTAAACAAAACATTCTAAATTCATAGCGTCATAAAACTAATGATTCAAACTGATGGACTTTAGGTGAGCGTAAAACCTAATAATGTATGACATTTTATAATACTCACAAGCACAAGAAATTATTCAAATTTTAATTCTTAAGATAGAATTCCAAGGAATTTTGTAAACGTCCCAAGTTTAAGTAAAATTACGCATTACGTCCAGTAGCTCTTAAGAAAATATAAAGGAATGGTCAATGAAATTTTCTCATCAAAGATCACAGGATAGGATTTTTATTTTATTTGGTCAAAAACATAATAATTCAACGTAATCAATATTTAAGTATAAAACTTTCCTGTTTCATGAAATATCATTAAACGCTTATAAATTGACGGATTAAATACTTGTTGCTTTACAATAAAATTGATGATAAGGCAAAAGGAGCGAAACACTGAAACATATTTTATCTTCAGCAAACAAGCTTGCCTCGCTTATCTATTTGAATTAGTCATATATAAAAGCCATCCAGAAATTTCAATAAAACATGTCGTTTACAAGTAAATATATACAACCCATGGTACACGCCATCTTTTAATCGGATAAAAACTAAAAAAATGAATACCCAGGGTGCAGGCCCATATCTACTTATTATCAAGTGTAGTCGTCATATCAATTCGGCAACTGATGTCGATTTCAATGAAGAAATCTATAAACTCAGTCATGTAAAGATGGATTCTTTTCTTAGCTGCTGCAGTCCCTAACTAAACATCTTTTCTAGAAAAAGATTTTTAAAACGTAATTTATACTTGTCGCAAACTAACTAAACATGTTTAAAATATTCTTTATACTTCTACAACATTCAGTCAGGAAATCACACGAACAATACTGGATGTTTGTGTCCAGATACGTAGAAACGAAACAGATTCAGTAATGTTTCATCTTGAAAATATTCATCCGAAACAGGATTTTCATCGGACGGAATAACAACTAGCTGATCTTACTTTATGGACAGCTCAACGTCTATAAAGGTCGACATTTCATAGCACAACCAACATGTATTCCTTCTACAATAGAATTACATATATTGTAAAAGTCCCAAGATTAAATGAAATAACGCATAACTGATAATTAACAAAAGAACATATAACTGATAATAAATAAAACTACGCAAAACTATTTTTTAAACAAATATAAAGGAATAGCAGATGAAATTACCTCATCCCAGATTTAAAGTATTAAACAAAAGATTCTAATTTCATAGCGTCATAAAATTAATGATTCAAACTGATGGAATTTAGGTGAGCGTAAAACCTAATAAAGTATGACATTTTATAATACTCACAAGCACAAGAAATTATTCAAATTTTAATTCTTAAGATAGAATTCCAAGGAATTTTGTAAACGTCCCAAGTTTAAGTAAAATTACGCATTACGTCCAGTAGCTCTTAAGAAAATATAAAGGAATGGTCAATGAAATTTTCTCATCAAAGATCACAGGATAGGATTTTTATTTTATTTGGTCAAAAAAATAATAATTCAACGTAATCAATATTTCTTACACTTAAGTATAAAACTTTCCTGTCGCATGAAATATCATTAAACGCTTATAAATTGACGGATTAAATACATGTTGCTTTACAATAAAATTGATGATAAGCAAAAGGAGCGAAACACTGAAACATATTTTATCTTCAGCAAACAAGCTTGCCTCGCTTATCTATTTGAATTAGTCATATATAAAAGCCATCAAGAAATTTCAATAAAACATGTCGTTTACAAGTAAATATATACAACCCATGGTACACGCAGTCTTTTAATCTAACTAACTAAAAAAATGAATATCCAGGGTGCAGGCCCATATCTACTTATTATCAAGTGTAGTCGTCATATCAATTCGGCAACTGATGTCGATTTCAATGAAGAAATCTATAAACTCAGTCAAGTAAAGATGGATTCTTTTCTTAGCTGCTGCAGTCCCTAACTAAACATCTTTTCTAGAAAAAGATTTTTAAAACGTAATTTATACTTGTCGCAAACTAACTAAACATGTTTAAAATATTCTTTATACTTCTACAACATTCAGTCAGGAAATCACACGAACAATACAGGATGTTTGTGTCCAGATATCTAATTCGAATGTTGCACCGTGTAAAAACGAAACAGATTCAGTAATGTTTCATCTTGAAAATATTCATCCGAAAAAGGATTTTCATCGGACGGAATAACAACTAGCTGATCTTACTTTATGGACAGCTCAACGTCTATAAAGGTCGACATTTCATAGCACAACCAACATGTATTCCTTCTACAATAGAATTACATATATTGTAAAAGTCCCAAGATTAAATGAAATAACGCATAACTGATAATTAACAAAAGAACATATAACTGATAATAAATAAAACTACGCAAAACTATTTTTTAAACAAATATAAAGGAATAGCAGATGAAATTACCTCATCCCAGATTTAAAGTATTAAACAAAAGATTCTAAATTCATAGCGTCATAAAATTAATGATTCAAACTGATGGAATTTAGGTGAGCGTAAAACCTAATAAAGTATGACATTTTATAATACTCACAAGCACAAGAAATTATTCAAATTTTAATTCTTAAGATAGAATTCCAAGGAATTTTGTAAACGTCCCAAGTTTAAGTAAAATTACGCATTACGTCCAGTAGCTCTTAAGAAAATATAAAGGAATGGTCAATGAAATTTTCTCATCAAAGATCACAGGATAGGATTTTTATTTTATTTGGTCAAAAAAATAATAATTCAACGTAATCAATATTTAAGTATAAAACTTTCCTGTTTCATGAAATATCATTAAACGCTTATAAATTGACGGATTAAATACATGTTGCTTTACAATAAAATTGATGATAAGGCAAAAGGAGCGAAACACTGAAACATATTTTATCTTCAGCAAACAAGCTTGCCTCGCTTATCTATTTGAATTAGTCATATATAAAAGCCATCCAGAAATTTCAATAAAACATGTCGTTTACAAGTAAATATATACAACCCATGGTACACGCCATCTTTTAATCGGATAAAAACTAAAAAAATGAATACCCAGGGTGCAGGCCCATATCTACTTATTATCAAGTGTAGTCGTCATATCAATTCGGCAACTGATGTCGATTTCAATGAAGAAATCTATAAACTCAGTCAAGTAAAGATGGATTCTTTTCTTAGCTGCTGCAGTCCCTAACTAAACATCTTTTCTAGAAAAAGATTTTTAAAACGTAATTTATACTTGTCGCAAACTAACTAAACATGTTTAAAATATTCTTTATACTTCTACAACATTCAGTCAGGAAATCACACGAACAATACTGGATGTTTGTGTCCAGATATGTAGAAACGAAACAGATTCAGTAATGTTTCATCTTGAAAATATTCATCCGAAACAGGATTTTCATCGGACGGAATAACAACTAGCTGATCTTACTTTATGGACAGCTCAACGTCTATAAAGGTCGACATTTCATAGCACAACCAACATGTATTCCTTCTACAATAGAATTACATATATTATAAAAGTCCCAAGATTAAATGAAATAACGCATAACTGATAATTAACAAAAGAACATATAACTGATAATATATAAAACTACGCAAAACTATTTTTTAAACAAATATAAAGAAATAGCAGATGAAATTACCTCATCCCAGATTTAAAGTATTAAACAAAACATTCTAAATTCATAGCGTCATAAAATTAATGATTCAAACTGATGGACTTTAGGTGAGCGTAAAACCTAATAAAGTATGACATTTTATAATACTCACAAGCACAAGAAATTATTCAAATTTTAATTCTTAAGATAGAATTCCAAGGAATTTTGTAAACGTCCCAAGTTTAAGTAAAATTACGCATTACGTCCAGTAGCTCTTAAGAAAATATAAAGGAATGGTCAATGAAATTTTCTCATCAAAGATCACAGGATAGGATTTTTATTTTATTTGGTCAAAAAAATAATAATTCAACGTAATCAATATTTAAGTATAAAACTTTCCTGTTTCATGAAATATCATTAAACGCTTATAAATTGACGGATTAAATACATGTTGCTTTACAATAAAATTGATGATAAGGCAAAAGGAGCGAAACACTGAAACATATTTTATCTTCAGCAAACAAGCTTGCCTCGCTTATCTATTTGAATTAGTCATATATAAAAGCCATCCAGAAATTTCAATAAAACATGTCGTTTACAAGTAAATATATACAACCCATGGTACACGCCATCTTTTAATCTATAAAAACTAAAAAAATGAATACCCAGGGTGCAGGCCCATATCTACTTATTATCAAGTGTAGTCGTCATATCAATTCGGCAACTGATGTCGATTTCAATGAAGAAATCTATAAACTCAGTCAAGTAAAGATGGATTCTTTTCTTAGCTGCTGCAGTCCCTAACTAAACATCTTTTCTAGAAAAAGATTTTTAAAACGTAATTTATACTTGTCGCAAACTAACTAAACATGTTTAAAATATTCTTTATACTTCTACAACATTCAGTCAGGAAATCACACGAACAATACTGGATGTTTGTGTCCAGATATGTAGAAACGAAACAGATTCAGTAATGTTTCATCTTGAAAATATTCATCCGAAACAGGATTTTCATCGGACGGAATAACAACTAGCTGATCTTACTTTATGGACAGCTCAACGTCTATAAAGGTCGACATTTCATAGCACAACCAACATGTATTCCTTCTACAATAGAATTACATATATTGTAAAAGTCCCAAGATTAAATGAAATAACGCATAACTGATAATTAACAAAAGAACATATAACTGATAATAAATAAAACGACGCAAAACTATTTTTTAACCAAATATAAAGGAATAGCAGATGAAATTACCTCATCCCAGATTTAAAGTATTAAACAAAACATTCTAAATTCATAGCGTCATAAAATTAATGATTCAAACTGATGGACTTTAGGTGAGCGTAAAACCTAATAAAGTATGACATTTTATAATACTCACAAGCACAAGAAATTATTCAAATTTTAATTCTTAAGATAGAATTCCAAGGAATTTTGTAAACGTCCCAAGTTTAAGTAAAATTACGCATTACGTCCAGTAGCTCTTAAGAAAATATAAAGGAATGGTCAATGAAATTTTCTCATCAAAGATCACAGGATAGGATTTTTATTTTATTTGGTCAAAAAAATAATAATTCAACGTAATCAATATTTCTTACACTTAAGTATAAAACTTTCCTGTCGCATGAAATATCATTAAACGCTTATAAATTGACGGATTAAATACATGTTGCTTTACAATAAAATTGATGATAAGGCAAAAGGAGCGAAACACTGAAACATATTTTATCTTCAGCAAACAAGCTTGCCTCGCTTATCTATTTGAATTAGTCATATATAAAAGCCATCCAGAAATTTCAATAAAACATGTCGTTTACAAGTAAATATATACAACCCATGGTACACGCCATCTTTTAATCGGATAAAAACTAAAAAAATGAATACCCAGGGTGCAGGCCCATATCTACTTATTATCAAGTGTAGTCGTCATATCAATTCGGCAACTGATGTCGATTTCAATGAAGAAATCTATAAACTCAGTCATGTAAAGATGGATTCTTTTCTTAGCTGCTGCAGTCCCTAACTAAACATCTTTTCTAGAAAAAGATTTTTAAAACGTAATTTATACTTGTCGCAAACTAACTAAACATGTTTAAAATATTCTTTATACTTCTACAACATTCAGTCAGGAAATCACACGAACAATACTGGATGTTTGTGTCCAGATATGTAGAAACGAAACAGATTCAGTAATGTTTCATCTTGAAAATATTCATCCGAAACAGGATTTTCATCGGACGGAATAACAACTAGCTGATCTTACTTTATGGACAGCTCAACGTCTATAAAGGTCGACATTTCATAGCACAACCAACATGTATTCCTTCTACAATAGAATTACATATATTGTAAAAGTCCCAAGATTAAATGAAATAACGCATAACTGATAATTAACAAAAGAACATATAACTGATAATAAATAAAACGACGCAAAACTATTTTTTAAACAAATATAAAGGAATAGCAGATGAAATTACCTCATCCCAGATTTAAAGTATTAAACAAAACATTCTAAATTCATCGCGTCATAAAATTAATGATTCAACCTGATGGACTTTAGGTGAGCGTAAAACCTAATAAAGTATGACATTTTATAATACTCACAAGCACAAGAAATTATTCAAATTTTAATTCTTAAGATAGAATTCCAAGGAATTTTGTAAACGTCCCAAGTTTAAGTAGAATTACGCATTACGTCCAGTAGCTCTTAAGAAAATATAAAGGAATGGTCAATGAAATTTTCTCATCAAAGATCACAGGATAGGATTTTTATTTTATTTGGTCAAAAACATAATAATTCAACGTAATCAATATTTAAGTATAAAACTTTCCTGTTTCATGAAATATCATTAAACGCTTATAAATTGACGGATTAAATACATGTTGCTTTACAATAAAATTGATGATAAGGCAAAAGGAGCGAAACACTGAAACATATTTTATCTTCAGCAAACAAGCTTGCCTCGCTTATCTATTTGAATTAGTCATATATAAAAGCCATCCAGAAATTTCAATAAAACATGTCGTTTACAAGTAAATATATACAACCCATGGTACACGCCATCTTTTAATCGGATAAAAACTAAAAAAATGAATACCCAGGGTGCAGGCCCATATCTACTTATTATCAAGTGTAGTCGTCATATCAATTCGGCAACTGATGTCGATTTCAATGAAGAAATCTATAAACTCAGTCAAGTAAAGATGGATTCTTTTCTTAGCTGCTGCAGTCCCTAACTAAACATCTTTTCTAGAAAAAGATTTTTAAAACGTAATTTATACTTGTCGCAAACTAACTAAACATGTTTAAAATATTCTTTATACTTCTACAACATTCAGTCAGGAAATCACACGAACAATACAGGATGTTTGTGTCCAGATATCTAATTCGAATGTTGCACCGTGTAAAAACGAAACAGATTCAGTAATGTTTCATCTTAAAAATATTCATCCGAAACAGGATTTTCATCGGACGGAATAACAACTAGCTGATCTTACTTTATGGACAGCTCAACGTCTATAAAGGTCGACATTTCATAGCACAACCAACATGTATTCCTTCTACAATAGAATTACATATATTGTAAAAGTCCCAAGATTAAATGAAATAACGCATAACTGATAATTAACAAAAGAACATATAACTGATAATAAATAAAACTACGTAAAACTATTTTTTAAACAAATATAAAGGAATAGCAGATGAAATTACCTCATCCCAGATTTAAAGTATTAAACAAAAGATTCTAAATTCATAGCGTCATAAAATTAATGATTCAAACTGATGGAATTTAGGTGAGCGTAAAACCTAATAAAGTATGACATTTTATAATACTCACAAGCACAAGAAATTATTCAAATTTTAATTCTTAAGATAGAATTCCAAGGAATTTTGTAAACGTCCCAAGTTTAAGTAAAATTACGCATTACGTCCAGTAGCTCTTAAGAAAATATAAAGGAATGGTCAATGAAATTTTCTCATCAAAGATCACAGGATAGGATTTTTATTTTATTTGGTCAAAAAAATAATAATTCAACGTAATCAATATTTAAGTATAAAACTTTCCTGTTTCATGAAATATCATTAAACGCTTATAAATTGACGGATTAAATACATGTTGCTTTACAATAAAATTGATGATAAGGCAAAAGGAGCGAAACACTGAAACATATTTTATCTTCAGCAAACAAGCTTGCCTCGCTTATCTATTTGAATTAGTCATATATAAAAGCCATCCAGAAATTTCAATAAAACATGTCGTTTACAAGTAAATATATACAACCCATGGTACACGCCATCTTTTAATCGGATAAAAACTAAAAAAAATGAATACCCAGGGTGCAGGCCCATATCTACTTATTATCAAGTGTAGTCGTCATATCAATTCGGCAACTGATGTCGATTTCAATGAAGAAATCTATAAACTCAGTCAAGTAAAGATGGATTCTTTTCTTAGCTGCTGCAGTCCCTAACTAAACATCTTTTCTAGAAAAAGATTTTTAAAACGTAATTTATACTTGTCGCAAACTAACTAAACATGTTTAAAATATTCTTTATACTTCTACAACATTCAGTCAGGAAATCACACGAACAATACTGGATGTTTGTGTCCAGATATGTAGAAACGAAACAGATTCAGTAATGTTTCATCTTGAAAATATTCATCCGAAACAGGATTTTCATCGGACGGAATAACAACTAGCTGATCTTACTTTATGGACAGCTCAACGTCTATAAAGGTCGACATTTCATAGCACAACCAACATGTATTCCTTCTACAATAGAATTACATATATTGTAAAAGTCCCAAGATTAAATGAAATAACGCATAACTGATAATTAACAAAAGAACATATAACTGATAATAAATAAAACGACGCAAAACTATTTTTTAACCAAATATAAAGGAATAGCAGATGAAATTACCTCATCCCAGATTTAAAGTATTAAACAAAACATTCTAAATTCATCGCGTCATAAAATTAATGATTCAACCTGATGGACTTTAGGTGAGCGTAAAACCTAATAAAGTATGACATTTTATAATACTCACAAGCACAAGAAATTATTCAAATTGTAATTCTTAAGATAGAATTCCAAGGAATTTTGTAAACGTCCCAAGTTTAAGTAAAATTACGCATTACGTCCAGTAGCTCTTAAGAAAATATAAAGGAATGGTCAATGAAATTTTCTCATCAAAGATCACAGGATAGGATTTTTATTTTATTTGGTCAAAAAAATAATAATTCAACGTAATCAATATTTCTTACACTTAAGTATAAAACTTTCCTGTCGCATGAAATATCATTAAACGCTTATAAATTGACGGATTAAATACATGTTGCTTTACAATAAAATTGATGATAAGGCAAAAGGAGCGAAACACTGAAACATATTTTATCTTCAGCAAACAAGCTTGCCTCGCTTATCTATTTGAATTAGTCATATATAAAAGCGATCCAGAAATTTCAATAAAACATGTCGTTTACAAGTAAATATATACAACCCATGGTACACGCCATCTTTTAATCGGATAAAAACTAAAAAAATGAATACCCAGGGTGCAGGCCCATATCTACTTATTATCAAGTGTAGTCGTCATATCAATTCGGCAACTGATGTCGATTTCAATGAAGAAATCTATAAACTCAGTCAAGTAAAGATGGATTCTTTTCTTAGCTGCTGCAGTCCCTAACTAAACAACTTTTCTAGAAAAAGATTTTTAAAACGTAATTTATACTTGTCGCAAACTAACTAAACATGTTTAAAATATTCTTTATACTTCTACAACATTCAGTCAGGAAATCACACGAACAATACTGGATGTTTGTGTCCAGATATGTAGAAACGAAACAGATTCAGTAATGTTTCATCTTGAAAATATTCATCCGAAACAGGATTTTCATCGGACGGAATAACAACTAGCTGATCTTACTTTATGGACAGCTCAACGTCTATAAAGGTCGACATTTCATAGCACAACCAACATGTATTCCTTCTACAATAGAATTACATATATTGTAAAAGTCCCAAGATTAAATGAAATAACGCATAACTGATAATTAACAAAAGAACATATAACTGATAATAAATAAAACGACGCAAAACTATTTTTTAAACAAATATAAAGGAATAGCAGATGAAATTACCTCATCCCAGATTTAAAGTATTAAACAAAACATTCTAAATTCATCGCGTCATAAAATTAATGATTCAACCTGATGGACTTTAGGTGAGCGTAAAACCTAATAAAGTATGACATTTTATAATACTCACAAGCACAAGAAATTATTCAAATTTTAATTCTTAAGATAGAATTCCAAGGAATTTTGTAAACGTCCCAAGTTTAAGTAAAATTACGCATTACGTCCAGTAGCTCTTAAGAAAAATCTTAAGAATGGTCAATGAAATTTTCTCATCAAAGATCACAGGATAGGATTTTTATTTTATTTGGTCAAAAAAAATAATAATTCAACGTAATCAATATTTCTTACACTTAAGTATAAAACTTTCCTGTCGCATGAAATATCATTAAACGCTTATAAATTGACGGATTAAATACATGTTGCTTTACAATAAAATTGATGATAAGGGAAAAGGAGCGAAACACTGAAACATATTTTATCTTCGACAATGAAGCTTGCATTGCTTATCTATTAAAATTTGTCATATATAAAAGCCATCCAGAAATTTCAAAACATGTCATTTAAAAGTAAATATATACATCCCTAGATACACACCATCATTTACACAGATTAAAACTAAAAAAAGAATACCCATATATACTTATTATCAAGAGTAGTCAAGTAAAGATGGATTCTTTTCTTAGCTGCTGCAGTCCCTAACTAAACATCTTTTCTAGAAAAAGATTTTTAAAACGTAATTTATACTTGTCGCAAACTAACTAAACATGTTTAAAATATTCTTTATACTTCTACAACAGTCAGTCAGGAAATCACACGAACAATACTGGATGTTTGTTGCCAGATATCTAATTCGAATGTTGCACCGTGTAAAAACGAAACAGATTCAGTAATGTTTCATGATGAAAATTTTCATCCGAAACTTGATTTTCATCGGACGGAATAACAACTAGCTGATCTATAAAGGAATAACAACTAGCTGATCTATAAAGGTCGACATTTCATAGGTCAACCAACATGTATTCCTTCTACAATAGAATTACATATATGGTAAAAGTCCCAAGATTAAATGAAATAACGCAAATAAGGCAAAAGGAGCGAAACACTGAAACATATTTTATCTTCACCAAAGAAGCTCTTCACGCTCTAAATATGATATGGGATGAGATAATGTTATGTTGTATTCCTTTATTTTTGGATAAAAACTTTATGCGTCGTTTTATTTATTATCAGTTATATCATCTCTTCTTTATTATCAGTCATGCGTTATTTTATCTTGGGATATACAAGGATTTCTATTTTAAGGAATTCCGTCGTAGGAGGAATACTTGTTGAATAATTGCTTGGGGTTTAGAGTTCTTCGAAATGTAAACCTTGAATCATTAATTTTATGAAGTGATGAATTTAGAAACATTCTATTTTCATGATCTGGGATGGGATAATTTCATCTACCCTTCCATTGTATTTATTTAGTAGGTATTGGACGTTATGCGTTGTTTTATTTATGACACTGGTTTAAAAAAAAAATTTGATCCGAGGCAAAATGGGGATATATGTTTTTTTTTTTTCAATTTGTGTGTGCTGAATTCAAATTTATAAATAGTTTTGCTCTATCACGTTTAGTTTTCTGGCTTTTAAATAGTCTCATTTTAGCATAAACAGAGAATATAGATGCATATTTCAAGAGTTGCAGCAGGTTATTACAGATAAAACAGGATAGATAAAGAACACTGATTGAATTGATATACTTGGATGACACAATTACCCAATTCATAGTACCACAGACAGTCAAAAATGTGTTTTCTAAGAAGATCTGGTGTATTTTGCTCCCGGGATGTCACGCAAGAGCATCCAGCAGAAGTCTCCCATCATGCCGGGGTTCCATTTGCCTTGATAGTTGTTCTCCATATTCGTAATGTCTTGGTGGAATCTTTCTCCATGCTCATCACTCACTGCTCCAAGGTTTGGCGGGAAGAAGTTGATGTGGGAATGGAGAAAATGAACCTTGAGTGACATTCGGCACCCCATATCCTCGTAAGACTTTAGCATCTTCTCAATACAGGCTTGGTAATCTAGTACGCGTGTGTTACCAAGGAAGCCACTACAGACTTGACTTTAATGCTTCCCATGCTCTCAGTTCCTTTAAGTTAAGAAGCTCCTCAAAATCAGCATCCTTCAGCTCTTCTTTGATTTGAGGTCCGACAAAGATGCCCTCTTTGGGCTTAGCAGCACTAAGACCTGAGAACACAGTAGACAAGTGTTGGAAGGTAGCACCATTTTTGTGCAACGCCTTCACGAAATTCTTCATCACACCAATCTTGATGTGAAGAGGAGGAAGAAGCACCTTATTCATGTCCACCAGAGGATTCTTCTTGAGGCTGTGTTCGCCAGGAACAAAAGTGCTTCTAGACCTCCAATCTTTCTGCTTTTAATGCTGGGATACAACTCGACTATCCCAGAGACTGAGCAAACAACAGTACTTTGTGAAGCCCGCTTGCATACCCATAAGACCAATGACCTTATTTGTTCCGAATCCTGAAACTGGTGATCCTTACATCTTCCTGGACTAGGTTCCACTGTTTAAGCCGAGAAGCTGAGAACTCTTGACTGCTGTTTTGACAGATACAAATCACGAGCAAGATCATTCAGGTCTTCTTGCGTGATCCAGTGTGGCTCATTGCCACTTGTTCCTGAATATGAAGACTCAATATCTTCCAAAGATATTGACTCGGTAGAATCCTCCCTTGAAGGCATTTCTTCATCTGATGAGGAAAGAAGATCCTTATTTACTGGAGGTGTGGGTACAGGAAGATCATCTGAATGGGGAACGGGTCTCATAGCAGATCGAAGGTTGGGATATTTGATCTTTTTCCTAGAAGTTGCATTGAAACCAGTTACATTTGTTAAACAAAAATAACAATCATCTGCGTGGTTTCACGGCTCTCTCGAAACCATCGGGTCTGCAAAGTTGAAAGCCACCTTCTTGCCATTAAACCATGCAGTTAGTCAATTGTAGCAGGGTTTACAACAGATGTGTTGAGCCCAAGACTTGTCCTGATCACCAATTTTACAGTCAAAATAGTGAAAGTAAGCGTTTCTGAGGAGGGAAGTGATGGTTCGACGCTGTGCAACTGTTGTGAAGTCCCTGTGAAGATAATGGACGCAACGTACCTGGGCAATCGAAGCGCGCACGAACGTGTCTGGCTTGTAGATTGGAAAAGCGAAACCGATATGGCTGCCTCGAGCATATTTTATGATGGGAGATCTCGAACCAGCGAGAGTTAATTTGCACGTATGCAAATTCTTGCGAGATCTCACGAATATAAAATACGCACGGTAACAGCTGGAAGGAACGTTTTTGTTCTGAGTGCGTTGCCCGATGAACTTGTTACAACTTAAGGAAGGAAGGAAGGAAGGAAGGCGAGAACCGGAAGGAGAGAGAAAAAGACGGAAGGAAGGAGAAAGAGGGAGAGAGAGCGAGAGAGAAGGAACAGCGAAGGAGAAAGTGGGAGAGAACGCTCGAATCAATACGCCCTGAAACTGACTTACGAAATCCATCGCAGCCTACCGACACACAGAATTGGGATTCGCTCCTTGTCTCTAGTGTGAGGTGTACATTGAAGAGACGGGAGTTTGCGAAAGGAACTCCAAGAATCAATTTCACGTTGTCCTTTACGTCCGCTCTGGACAACATCCCCTCACACGTAGCAGAAAGAATTGGCCTTGTTGAGGCATCCTTGACATTTTGACGTGCTTGAAGCCATTGGAGAATCTGAAAATATAACAAAGTAAAACTAGATGTACATTTGAAAATGTAATACTAATATTTAGTAACCCAAAAGATGTGTAACACGATAGTTGAGGGACACCAACCTCCTGCGCCACCTGCGAGACAACCTCTTCCAATGACTGCCAGAGTGTGGATTGAGACCTGCTGCCTTAACTGTCATAATCAGTCTTGATATATATATATATATATATATATATATATATATATATATATATATATATATATATATATATAATGTAATACTATCACTTGCATTTAGTGCATAATAACTAAAAAATAAGCCATAAGTCTCAAAATATTAAAATTTACCCTGTATATATATACCGTATATGCACAAAATACACAATATGCATATCTAAAAAACTAGAAGTGATGAGTAAAAACGGATTTCAAATTTGAATTCAGCACCCTCAAATTAGGTAAAAACGGATATTTTTGTGCTTGCGTCAATTTCTTTGTAAACCAGTGTTATCAGTTATGCGTTTTTTTAAAAATTATTGGTTATCCGATATTTTATTAAAGCTTGGGACTTTTGCAATATAGGGATTTCTATTTGAAGGAATACAATTGTAGAAGGAATACATGTTGAATAATTACTTGTGGTTTAGTGAGCTTTGAAATGTCGACCTTTATGAACTTTTCATTAGCCATCCACAAAGGTTGAATCAGGTTGCAGTTATTTCCACCGAGGGAAATTCAATTTCAAATGTTTTAGTCAAAATGATGAAAACTTTCATGATAAACCATTTGTTTTTCCCATTTCTTTTGTTTATATACGTAGAAAAACTAAGACTAAATATATATTGAAGACGAAACCGACTTCAAACAAACTTATTTTTCTTCAATCATTTTTTGAATACAATTTATGAATATTGGAAAAATTTAAAAATGTGTCCAATAACACACAGAAGCGTTGTAAAGTTACGCTGTCATAACAGATAATAAAGAAATGAACATATAACTAATAATAACTAATAATAAATAAAACAACGCATATCATCCTAAACCAAATACAAAGTAATTTGTTGATGAAATTATTTCATCCCAGATCTCACATTGGAAGGATAAGTTTTTAAATTCATCAGGTCATAAAATTAATGATTGAACATAATCGATCTTAAAGCCAATAAAGGTCGACATTTCATAGCACTCTTAAGAATACACGCGGCTTAAAGATTTATCAAGCCCGCATGAAGTGCCAAGTGGAAACCAGCCAGAGGCAGCGCACGGGAGTTTCTCCCGGTGAGACGCAGGAGACGCAGGGCCGGGAAGCCCACCACAGTGCCCAGTCCTTCCAAGCTGAAGCTCAGGTTCCACCGAAGACTTTGAATACGGCGGGAAATAAAATCAAATGGCCCGCGGCCGCGGATAAGAAGGCTTGGAACGACTTCGACTCGGACATCTGTGAAATACTTACAGTGTCAGCAAAAGATGCGGTAGACAAGCGGCTATTAACAACATTCAAAATAATAGTCAGCTACGTGGCGGAACGGTATGGGATATGAGGAGAAAAAAAGAGAAGGTATATGGCAAAGAAAACAGAAGGTAGTTAAAAATAAAGCAATGTAGGAGAGAACTAAAAGCTCTAACAAAAAGACACAAAACAGCTGGAGCAGGTGAAAAAAATCACTGCAGCAACTTCGTGACTCCATAAGAGCGAAGATGAAATCTTTGTAGAGAGCAGAATGGCATAGACGCCAGAGGAAAGAAAGAGCGCGAAAGAGGATGGCTTTTATTTCAAATCCGTTCGACTTCACATAAATATTACTTGGGGAGAAACGAAGTAGACATATGGAGAGCTCCACAGAAGAAATTGATGCTTTCTTCAAAGAAACACTGAAGGACCCTAACAGACTCCGAGATTTAGAAGTAAACACATCCCTGATTACACCTACTCCTCCATCAATGGATTTTGACTTAAGGAACCAACCTGGATTGAAATACAAGCAGTTATAAAGAAAGCCAGGTCGGGCTCAGCCCAAATGGAGTCCCTTATGTAGTGTATAAACGATGTCTGCAACTACTACGATTTCTACGCAGTTATAAAGAAAGCCAGGTCAGGCTCAGCCCCGGGCCCAAATGGAGTCCCTTATGTAGTGTATAAACGATGTCCGCAACTACTACGATTATTAAGGATAATATGAAGAAGGGGGAAAGTAGTAGGACAATGGAAGTACTCCCAAGGCATCTGGATCCCAAAAGAGGAGGGTGCAAAGAAGATAAACCAATTCAGATGCATATCACCACTGAACGTAGAAGCGAAAATCTTCTTTCGCCTGTTGAATCGACGGTTGGTGGACTTCCTCTTAAAAAATACGTATATAGATACGTCAGTACAAAAGGGAGGTGTTCCAGGTATGCCAGGAGTTATTGAACACACAGGAGTCATTACACAGCTTCTAAAAGAGGCGAAAACAAATAAGGGTGATATGGCTGTCCTCTGGCTAGACCTAAAAAATGCATATGGGTCTATCCCACATTATCTGGTGCAAAAGGCTCTCAAACGATATCACGTTCCCAACAAAATAATAGAAATCATTGGAGACTATTACCACAACTTCCAGATGAGAACGGTTTCAGGAAATACAACATCGGCATGGCATTATTTGGAAAGAGGTATCATTACAGGTTGTACCATCTCAGCTACGCTCTTTGCCTCAGCAATGAATATGCTAATAAAAGCAGCAGAGGTCGAATGCAGAGGCCCTACCACTAGATCTGGATAAAGGCAGCCCCCGATACGAGCCTATATGGATGACATGACTATAACAACCACATCTGTAATCGGGGCAAGATGGCTGCTAAGGGGAATAGAAAATCTTATCTCATGGGCCAGAATGAGTTTTAACGCTAGAAAATCGCGTTCATTCGTGTTAAAAAAAGGAAAAATAATTGAGGAGCGTTTTAAACTTTCTGGAGAATTCATCCCCACAATGAAACAAAATCCTGTGAAGATTTGATGATTCCCTGAAGGATACGGTGGCAATCCAGGAAACCAAGGAAAATCTGGAAAGGTGGTAAAACAAAATTGAGAGATCAGGTTTGCCTGGTCGGTTTAAAGCCTGGATCTACCAAAATGCCGTTCTACCAAAAGTATTGTGGCAATTAACCATCTACGAATTTACGTCTTCCAGTGTAGAACAACTTGAAAAAAGGATTAACTCAAGATTGCGTAGGTGGCTGGGTTTGCCGAAATGTTTGAGCAGCGCAGCTCTGTACGGAGAATCAAATACCTTGCAGCTCCCGTTTAAGAGCATTGTCGGAAAGTGAGAACATCGATACAGTTTATGTTCTCCAAAGATCCCAAAGTGACCGGAGCGGGAGTAGAAGAATACACAGGAAAAAAATGGAAAGCGGCAAAAGAAGTTAAAATTGCAGAGGAACGACTGCGGGAAAAATAAATTTTAGGGGCCGTGGCTACAGGCCGCGCAGGCTTAGGCTTCTTCCCCACTATCAGGATAGACAAGGCATTCGGAAGAGAGAGACATCAATTACTACAAAGTGAGATACGCAGAAGCGAGGAAGAGAAGAGGGTGGAAAAAATGGTCAGGATGAGACAACAGGGTGCGTGGACTAAATGGGAGTCGATGGTTAAACGGAAAATAGCATGGTCCGATTTATGGCGAAATGAAATCACTATCAGATTCCTCATTCAGTCAGTTTATGACATCCTCCCCAGCCCTATAAACATCTTAATATGAAAAAAAAAAACAAACGGAAACCTCATTGTGTCAATTATGTGGAAAGAACGAATCCTTAAAACACATTCTTAGCAGCTGCCAAACAGCGCTGGCGGATGGTCGGTATAGATGGCGCCACGACCAAATCCTTAAAGATATAGCCGAGTGTCACGTGGTCTCCCACTGAGACGATGGAAATAAGATTAATACTATTCCCCGTGTTCGAATTAACAGTAGTAAGCCGTCAGAGAATGACCGTTAAGAAAGAATGTAGGTCACAGAGGGGAGACCCGCAGATGTTTATACTTGGTGACCTCACTCGGGTCGCCTGATACGAAGGAAGAAGGTAGAAGCCAAACGATTGGCTGGGACCCTAAAACGGAAGTGGGGACTCCTTCCCGTCAGCGGAAATAGATAGTAAGAAAGTTAGTTGTTGGACAGGGCTCGTGGCAGACGGAGCCAAAGCCAGTACTCCAGGTAGAAGAAGACATAAAAATATTTCGGATTGAAGAAGCCATTTTCTTCAAGCCAGTGTTAAAAATAACATAAAGTCTATTAGCCCGTAAAAGAGGAAAGATTCTCCCCAGGAACTCCATCAAAGAAAACAAGATAAGTACCCTTGGGACTGTTTCTCCTTATACCCAATTTTATATACCCTCTCTCTCTCTCTCTCTCTCTCTCAATTTGAATGAAAACGAAAGAAAAGATAAGAAGAAAGACATTTATGTTCATGGACTGTTCATTTATTATATATTTGACACTTTGACAGTGTATATCTATGTGTAGTAAAAGATTCATGCATTTTAATGTTACCGCGTGGTCTAAGTTGTTATTTGTGGCGTCTGCTACGAATTTGTTACTTCATGCTTCCTTTTCAGCTTATGTTCGCCTTATGTTATCTTGCTTAAAATTGTCCTATAAATTCCTTTAAAATATCATACGGGAAAGCGGAGTTGCCGACTACTACAATATAATATTATTACGTCTAAACCTAAAGGTCCATATCTTCCATTGTTCTAGGGGAGGAAGAAAAGCGACCTGGTGGGTGTGTGGATAGTGTGAAATTTGGAACCCCTTGCCAGCGGCGGTCAGTCTAGCCATAAATTAATCCCCCACATAATATGCCAGTTCTTATATGCCTGAGAAAAAAACTCTGAACGAGGACTTATTCTACAAGGGATCAAGTGCCAACCTGCTGCGTCTTCACACGTGCGAAAATAAAGTCCCGTTTTGGGATTTTAAAGAATTTGCCGTCACACCGAGGCTGTTGCAGCAGCAATCCACACTAATATCCCAAGTAACGACCGGAGCACAATAGAGTTTGTCAAGGCTGGTGTAAAAGCCAAGCCAAAGAAAAAACTAACTCCAAATGCATTATCATCAGCAGCAGACTGGGAGGTAAGGGCCGACTTAGGGAAAAGGTTAAAATTCCCGGTCCATATCGTTCAAACAGCGTTACGGCCAGATATAGTTATATTCTCAAACAGAACAAGGAAAATAATAATGTGGGAATTAACTGTACCTTGGGAGGAAAATGCAGAGGAAGCCCATGAACAAAAGAAATTAAAATACGACGAGTATGTCAAATGAAAGGTATTCTGTAGACTTCCTTATAACTATGCAAAAACAATGGATGGAAGGCAAAATGCACGCCAATAGAAGTTGGATCTAGGGTCGTTATGCAAAGCCTTATCGGATATTGGATTGACTGGATCAAAAAAGAGGAAAGTGATCAATAAAGACGGCGGAAAGGTCGGCCTATTGGCTCTGGTTAAAAAGAAATAGTTCTTGGATGACCAAAGAACAGCCAATATAAGAGTTGTTTAGTTAGTTTCATTAGTTTCAAGTTTTTTTTTGTTTTAGTTTGTACCTATACTAATCGATGTGCATATGAGATATATAATTCGTAGATGAGCAGAATTTGTTATTTCTGGTTTTATTGTGAGGGTGGTCTATATTCATATATTTATTAATTTATTTTTCCCTCCACCTATAAAACATAATTTCGATAGGTTCCAACCATGAACGCAAAGCATATTTTAAGAGGACTTCCGTTTAATTTTATTTCATTTTATACATGTATGTATACGTATATGCAGGTGTGTGTGTGTTCATATATATATATATATATATATATATATAGGTGTGTGTGTGCGTGTGTGCGTTTGTGTGTATGTGTATATGTATATCTATTCTGATTATATTCCCCTCTTCCAGTTTAATCGTTCGGAAGGAAGGTCTATTTTATTTTTCACTTTTTAAATTCCCTAAATTTTATTTTATTTACTTTATTCTTTTTTTTTTCCTTTTACTTTTTTATTTTTTATCTTTATTCTTTTTTTATTCATTTATTTATTTTTTAAACGTTATTCTAAGGAATTTGATAGTTCGCCACTCATTAAATTTTTTTTTTAGTGTATATAACGCAGTGTTTAGACATGCATACGATAGATAGATGTAATTTCGTAATTTTGTCCATTTTGCATATGGCTGATATATCTAGTAAGGTACAACGTAATTTTTATAGATTACTAGCCTTTTTTTGTGCCGATAAGAGTCATTAAGATAAACAGTTTTAAACGTAATTAGTAAGCGTGACCATCATTTGGCAATTTATTAATATTTCCTAATGGTAACAGTCACTGATTAGGTTTTTTTTGGTTTTTTTTCGACGTTATGTATATGTAATTTTAAACGTAATGCCAATGAATTAATCGAGCACCATTCATTCAACATGCTGTTTTTTCTTTCTTTTGAGTGTTAACTTGTCTGTTTATGTAGACAGTCTATGTTGTTTTTCGATGTGGTGCAGACATTATTTTAAACGGTTTTAAAACGCATTTATAAAGAAGTCTACAGAATACCTTTCATTTGACATACTTTTAATACGTGGTTTGATAGGCGGTTTTTATTTTAAATGCGCACATGCAAAACTTTTAAACGATAGTCGTAATAATTCTTATCATTTCACGTGTCGACATTCTTTTAATGTACATAGTTTTTTTTTTATTACGTCGTGCATATGCTATTTAAAAATTTCTTTTTTTTTTTTTTTTACACAACAAAACCATGTAGATATGTACGGAAAAAAGATGATATTAATGACTTAATGAGCTTTAGCTGATAAAGGTTGACATTTCATAGCACTCTTAACCATAAACAATTATTCAACATGTATTCCTTCTGTAGTATCACCTCCCTTACTAAGGTCAGTAAATGGGCAGTCAATACTAACTCAACAGAAATCTTGGTCCTTACTTCCACCTCGGCCAAGGAATGCTATCCCAGAATCCGTCGCCTCTCACTCTTCTCTCTTCCCTTCTCTCTCCTTTTCTCTCTCGCTTTCCCTCTCCCTCTGGCCAATCAGCAGAGATAGTAGCAGTTGCCGAAGACGGACCCAAGACAGAAGAGGAAGCAGTTGCTGAAGAGATTCCAAACACTAAATACACGTGTTGACCGCCGGACATTTTCTAGCCAACACGTGGCGTTGTATACGAAGAATAAAATTCCTATTTTAAAGTTAATATTTGTACTTCTCATTTATTATCTCAAATAACATAACCCAAGTACATATATTACAATGGTGACCCCAACTAAAAGGATATAAGACGCAACTTTTGAAAATTCCAGGATAAATTCAACCAATTTTTCAACTTCACGTCGCAAACGTTTCAAGACAGAACCTTCGACGTAAGTAAATAAAAAAAAATTCTTTTCCTTTTTTCTTCGTCTACAACAACAACAAATATATATATATACACATATAAAAATATATATACACACACAAAAAAAACAAAAACAATTTAAAAAAAATAAATAAAAATGGAAGAAGCTTCTCTACAGCAAATTAACATAAAGACACCAGAATTCATGGAAACGGGAGTGAATGGCTGGTTTTCCATTCTGGAGGCACAATTCCACCTGCGCAATATAACAGCATCAACAACAAAATTCTACACGGTAATATCATCTCTGCCTGCAGAGGTGGTAGCTAAAATACCGATAACAATTTTAGAATCCAAAAAATACGAGGAAATAAAACAGTCATTAATTGAGGCCCACGAAAGGACAAAGCCGGAATTGCTGGACAAATTAATATCAACAACAACTATTACAGGCCGTCCTTCAACATACCTGCAAGAAATGTTATCGATAGCAAAACGGATAGGTATCGGAGAAGAAATAGTAATACACAAATTTCTTCAGGCCCTACCAGCGACAATTTCCCCCGTCATTGCTTCACAAAAGGAGTTAAGTCCAACTCAACTTGGAAAGCTAGCGGATGAGCTTATGCCTCTGCTTAACAATATCAACGCGACAGCGTTCACCGCTCAGCATAGGACACAAAAAAACTGAGAAAAGCAAAGACAATATTATTTTACCGACAGATATTAAACCTTTCTTCCCGGAACAAAAAGCCAAAATATTACATATTTTGGCACACCTCTACTTTGCCGAGCAAGCAAGAACTTGCAAACGTTGGTGTAGATGGCCGAAGAAGCAAAACACAAAAATACTACCAAGCTCGCGTCCACCTACACCAACTCCAACAGACTCGGAAAACTAACGGCGCAAACCATGTCTATCCCCCTGAGTTCGACGCTATTACAAATCAATACACGATTAGGGACAACTACATTAAAATTTATAGTGGATACTGGTGCAAGTATCTCAATAATACCAGCGTCTAGGTTAAACGGCGTCACGTTAAATCCAACACCGGTATCACTCACCACCGCTAATGGAGAGAAAATAAAATGCCACGGACAAGCAAACCTAGAGATTGGGATACCAAGTTTGAAAAGGTCATTTTCCTGGACATTTGTGGTCGCAGATATCACCAATCCTCTCCTTGGATTTGACTTTTTAAATGAATTTGGTCTCATAATCGACTGCAAAAATAAAACAATTTACGACCCGTTAACAGCTACCAAAAAGGAATTAATACTAAACACGACATCTCCAGTAAACGTGGTCCTTAACAAAGTAGAACTACCATCATTTATTCAAACCAGTCTGGATAAATACCCAGAAATCATTTCTCCTCATATAAACAAAAATAAGAACTACTGCGGTGTTTATCACAGAATTGATACAGGTAGCCACTTACCGGTTTTTGCAAAATCCAGACAGCTATCAGCGGAAAAACTATCGGCGACTAAAGAAGAGTTTAAAAGACTCATAAACGAAGGCGTGATAACTCCTTCAGACAGCGAATGGTCAAGCCCACTACATCTTGTACCTAAGCAAAGTGGAGGATACCGCTGCTGCGGAGATTACTGTGCATTAAACAGCATCACTAAAAGTGATAGATACCCCATTCCCAATATAAATTCATTCACAACAAAACTCTCTAATAAACAGCGATTTACAAAAATTGATCTGATTTCAGCGTACCATCAAATTAAAATGCACCCAGATGATATTCCTAAAACGGCAATTATCTGTCCGATGGGTCTTTTTCATTACGAATTTATGCCGTTTGGGTTAAAAAATTCGTCGGCAACATTTCAAAGGTACATGGACAGAATCTTTCGACAGATAGACTGTGTCTTTATATATTTAGATGACATCTTAATCTTCAGCGACGACGAGCCTTCCCACAAGAAATATATAGACACAGTTTTTAAGATTTTACAAGAAAATAACCTGAAAATATCACTATCGAAATCTATTTTCAATGTAACATGGCTAGATTTCCTAGGTTTTAGAATTAATTCAAATGGAATCACACCAACTGCTAACAAAGTAAAAGAAATAGAATCTTTTCCGTGTCCTACAGATGCTAAAAGCTTACGCAGATTTCTTGGTATGGTAGGATTTTACAGGAAATTAATACCAGGATTTGCGAAGTTAGTCTTACCTTTATCCGAAAGAATGAGATTAACACCTAAAGGATTAATTACCTTGAATAATTTGAAAAAACAATCCTTTTCTAACATTATAAAAATACTTGGTGATCCTCAACCAACTTGTACACAGTATCAACTAGTCACGGACAGCAGCAAATATGCAGTAGGTGCTGCCTTACATCAGGTCATAAATGGAAATCCAATACCAATAGGATTCTTCTCAAAGAAACTGACGACAACACAGACGAGATATTCCACTTTTGACCGTGAACTTTTAGCAGCATATTTGTCAGTGTTACATTTTCACCACCTCATAGAAGGTCGTGAAGTATTACTTCTGACAGATCACAAACCAATATGGGGTGCATTCCACAGTCTAAAACCTGCCAAATCAGATAGACAACAAAGACAGCTAGCAATTATTACAGAATTAATTTCAGATATAGCCCATGTGAAGGGTAACCAAAATGTAGTTGCAGATTGTCTGTCTCGCCCAACATTTGCTGTACAAATAGATATATACGATCTACCAGCACTTGCAGATGCACAAAAATCAGACACTGAAATACAGTCCTTTCCAGATTTAAAGAAATTCATATTATCTGGAAAAGATCAATTTGTGTTATGTGATACATCAACGTCATACCCCAGACCTTTTGTACCGTGCACATTACGCAAATCTATCTTTGACAGCTTGCATGCAATATCACACCCTGGAATAAAATCATCTATCAAAATGATTAAGGCTAGATTTTACTGGCCACATATGGATAAAACCATCAAAGAACTATGTGCATCATGCACATCTTGCCAACAAGCAAAAATATACAGACATACCAAATCGCCTGTACAAACCATCATCAAGATTCCATACTGTACACATTGATATAATTGGACCACTACAACCAGCGAAATGCTCTAACAATCCTTACATCAATCCATGTCGGTATGTTTTAACATGTATAGATCGAACCAGTCGATGGATAGAAGCACAACCTATATCGGATATTACAGCACAAACCGTAGCAGAAGCTTTTGTAAACACGTGGATTACGCGCTTTGGTGTTCCACTCCATGTCATATCAGACAAAGGAAAACAGTTTGAGAGCGAACTATTCCTTGAACTATCAAAAATTATTGGATTCTATAGGCTACGTACAACATCCTATCATCCACAATGCAATGGACTTATAGAAAGAGCCCACAGAACCTTAAAAGCAGCTATTATGGCCCGAAAAGAATCTTGGATTTCAGCCCTACCAATAGTTCTCATGGGAATTCGAAGTATGCCCAACTGCTCCAATTTTCCCCCTTTTTATGCGGTCACAGGCGCACAAATGTTATTGCCACAACTAATGATAAATACGGAAAATACAGAAACAGTTACACAAAAATTTACAAGAGAACTGCACAAAACTATGGCAAAATTCGATCTGACAGACTTTTCAAACAGAGAAAAATCAACAAAAACATCATACGTACCAGATCAACTTCAAACTTGTGATAAAGTTTGGATTAGGATAGACCGCGTTCGAAAACCGATAGAAGCACCCTATTCAGGTCCTTACATGGTACTCGAACGAACACCAAAATATTTCATAATAGAAACTAACTCAAATACGCATACACAAGTTTCAATAGACCGTTTAAAACCTTACATTGAAAACAAACAAAAATGTACACAAAATGCAACTACCAATACAAATAAAAAGTCTGAAAGTTTACCTCCTGACAGGAACATAAAAGTTTACCTCCTGCAGGAACATAAAATGAAAACAAGAACTTCAGGTAGAACGGTTACATGGAAAAAGGATAACGAGTATATTTATTATTAAAAACAAAAGCAAAAAAGCCCCCAAACAAACAAACAAAAAAAACAAAAAAACAAAAACAAAAACAAACAAAACCAAACAAAAACTCCGTTTACTGGTAGGGGAGTATTGTAGTATCACCTCCCTTACTAAGGTCAGTAAATGGGCAGTCAATACTAACTCAACAGAAATCTTGGTCCTTACTTCCACCTCGGCCAAGGAATGCTATCCCAGAATCCGTCGCCTCTCACTCTTCTCTCTTCCCTTCTCTCTCCTTTTCTCTCTCGCTTTCCCTCTCCCTCTGGCCAATCAGCGGAGATAGTAGCAGTTGCCGAAGACGACCCAAAACAGAAGAGGAAGCAGTTGCTGAAGAGATTCCAAACACTAAATACACGTGTTGACCGCCGGACATTTTCTAGCCAACACGTGGCGTTGTATACGAAGAATAAAATTCCTATTTTAAAGTTAATATTTGTACTTCTCATTTATTATCTCAAATAACATAACCCAAGTACATATATTACACTTCTACCATTGAATTCCTTAAAATAGAAATCCCCTGTATTGTAAAAGAGTAAAACTTTCTTGTGGCATAAAAGTCATTTGGCGCTTATCACTCGATGGATTAATACATGTTGCTTGACAATAAAATTGATAATAAAGCGAAACACGGAAACATATTTTATCTTCACCAAAGAAGCTTGCCTCGCTATCTATTTAAACCGATCATAAATAAGGGCTATCCAGAAATTTCAATAAAACCCGTCGTCTATAAGTAAATAAATACAATCCATGATACACGCCATCATTTTCTTAGAGAAAAATTAGATAATAAATACCCAGGGTGCAGGCCCAAATGTATTTATTATCAGAGAAATTAACCTCGATAATACCTTGCAGAATAGTCGTCACATCGATTCAGCAACTTATCTCCATTTCAAGGAAGATCAATAACATAAAATTATTATCAACTGAAGGAATCTATAATCTCCGTCATTATCTCTCCTTATCTGCCGTTGTCCCTAACTAAACATCTTTTCTATAAAAAGATGTTCTAATCTGAGGCTAAAAACTTGCTGTTTGTTTCCAGATATCTAATTCGAATGCTGCACCGTGCAAAAACGAAACAGACGTTTCCCAGCAGACCCTAAGAAAGTCTCCAAATCTAGTAGGTAAATTATTTGTTCAACAATTTATGACTATAGTACCCGAGTCGATCATGGCATTCGATCCTTTATATACCAACAACCCCCCCCAAACATTTTCATCTTGCTAACAAGTATATATAAAGTAGACTTATCTCGACCGGGAAACAGTAATGTCTGAAGATTCCTTTTTTACAAAGGTAAGTTAACCTCTGATTCACAGCGTAACTTTACAACGCCTCGATGTGTTATTGGGCACACCAAGAGGTATTTAAAAAAAAAATTATTCTAGTACCACTAATTGTATTCAAAAAATGATTGAAGAAAATAAGTTTGATTGAAGTTGGTTTCGTCTTCAAAAAAACATATATATTCAGTCTTAGCTTTTCTACGTATATAAACAAAACAAAGGCAAATGGTTCATCATCAAAGTTTTCATCTTTTTTGTCTAATACATCCGAAACTGAATTATCCTTGGAGGGAATAACTGCTACCTGATCCTACCCTTATCTAAAGTCCAAGAAGGTCGCCTTTTCATATCACTCTTAACTACAACCAATTATTCAACATCTACTCCTTCAAACATTGAATTCCTTAAAATAGAAACACCTGTATTGTAAAAGTCCCAAACTTAAATAAAATAACGCATAACTGATAATAAATAAAACAACGCATAACTTCCAGTAGCTCCTAAAGCAAATACAAAGGAATGGTAGATGAAAATTCCTCATTCCAGATCACATTGGAAGTAGGAAACAGGATAAGTTTGTAATTTCATCAGGTCATGAAATTATTGATTCAACATAATCAATATTACTTACACTTAAGAGTAAAACTTTCTTGTAGCATAATTTTTTTTTTGGCGCTTATCACTGCAAGGATTAATACATGATGCTTGACAATAAAATTGATGATAAAGCCTAAAGTAGCGAAACACTGAAACGTATTTTTTCTTAACCAAAGAAGCTTGTCTCACTCGCTGTTTAAACCGATTATGAATAAAGGCCATCGAGAAATTTCAATAAAACATATCGTTTATAAGTAAATAAATACAATCCATGATACACGCCATCATTTGCTCAGAGAAAAATTAAATAATGAATACCCAGGGTACAGGCCTATATGTACTTATTATCTGAGAAATTATTACCAAGGCAAGTTAACCTTTGATTGACATCGTAACTTTACCACACCTCGATGTATTATTGGGCACACCGAGAGGTATTTTTAAAAATTTATCCTAGTATCTCTAATTGCATTCAAAAAATGATTGAAGAAAAATATGTTTGATTGACGTCGGTTTCGTCTTCAATCAATCATATATTTCTTCAGTCTTACCTTTTCTACGTACTTAAACAAAAGAAATGGGAAAAGCAAATCAAAGTTTTCATCTTTTTTGTTCGAGAGGGGTCTAATACATCCGAAACTGAATTTTCCTCGGAGGGAATAACTGCTACGTAAAGCTTTCTGACCCTACCCTTCCCTAAATCCAAGAAACCTTAAGTCTAGGATGTAAAAAGTCATCTGACGAGACGGAGTGTATAATAATATTCTTCGGTGAAATAAATTTATAATGACAATTTAACCAGGTTTGAGTTTCCTTCAAATTGCACTCTATACTCTCTGAATGTGAATTTTGTAATATATACCTGCAATGTAACAATAGTCATACCTGTGAGTTAACTATAGTCATACATCGAGCACTCACATAGATTTATATGATATTCCTCATATATTCTATACAACAATAATCCACACCCACTTGTCTTTGGACGCTGACTGGATATTACTTATGTTGCGTAGCGCCAGTGATTTAAGTTAAGCGAGCGAGTAATGACAGCCAAGATCCAAAAGAACAATGAAGAAAATAAAGGCGAGGTAACAAAGATGACAATTTATTTATCGAGTTTACAATGACGTATGTAAGTTCGTGGATTGTTGTGGGTGTCATCAGCTAGATGGTTGATGTCGGTAGCTGGTATGGTCGAATCGTAGAAAGGCGGCTAGACGTTTGACGCGGGTAGCTGATGTTGTTCGAAGTCGTAGATCGATGTCCCGGCTTTTGGAGTATATTGGATTAACCGGGGAGTATCGATGTGGTTGCTAACCCGTACTGCGAATCGTATGTTGGTTAGATCCTGCAATGCTAGAGCATGTCGTCGTTGTGGTCGGCAGTCCATAAAGCGAGTCGTACGTGGACTGGATGCTGCATTGGTGGAGCATGTCGTGGTCAGAGTTGGTGTTGGCAGCTTGGTCGCGTAGAGTCGAGCGGGTGGAGTGACTAAGACTTAGCCGTGTCTTAGAAATGCGGAATAAGTGAACGGACAGGTTAACCGTGGCTAAGGTTTGCCATGCCTTAGCACATTCGAAGTCGAGCGAGTGAATCAGTGAGGCTAAGGCTTTCAGACGTATCGGGAACGGTAGCTAAGGTTTAACCCGAGCAGTCGTTCAAACGGACAAGGGAACCGACAGCTAAGGTTGTTGTACCTTAACGCTGCGTAGCAGTGCAAACGAATCGAGCAAACGGACCGGGAGGTCGCGGATAAGATTCGTGGTATCTTAGCGCTGCGCAGATAGGGAAGCGATAGCAAAAGGCTAACCCGTGCCTTTAGCGTTGCGCAGCCAAACGAACGAACGAACGGACCACGGAATCGACCGAGTTGGTTAAGACCGGATGTGCCTCCTGACTGTCTACTTCAACGAGTCCGTAAGGACCGTCAGAGATACTCCAACCCGCAAAAGAGACCTATAATGGTCCTTAAAAGGACCTTTTGGCATATGATGCTAGGTGAATGTAACCATGAGGAGTTGGATTCAGCCTTGAGGTAAGGCGAATGCAACCACGAGATGGGGAGCCTGAACTCTGCAATTTTCTGACCCCAGAGCTTGTTTTATATAAAGAGAAGAGTAGGTCCCGCAGCTGGGCCGCGTAGAAATAAAGGCCATAAAGTAAAGCCCTTCCTTTGCCTGAGAAGGAAGGCAACAGAAGATAATTCACTCGATTTTAATAGAGTTTCTTTTGATAGATGTGTTCTGTAAATGTTGTTAAATGAAATGTATTCCCCTTTCTTAGCTGTAATCCAAGGTCAGGGTCGTGTCGGATTTCATCATTTCCTGCCGTAGCCGGATGTCATGTTTTTAGTGATATGAGTAATCCAATCTGTTTTACGTTTGTGAACAGGTCGCCACACACACACACACACACACACACACACACACACACATATATATATATATATATATATATTCTTGCACTTTCAAGTTATCCACCCATTGTAAGCAAACGTGGGGAACGATCCTTTTGTTTGAATCACAAATTCAATGATTTTTGCTTGACAATTAAGCTGATATAACAGAAAATTCTCACAGGAATAGAAATATCAAAGAGGAAAAAATACACAGTGCATGAATACCATTTTACGCTGAATGATAACCTCCAGATGTCTGAGTTAGGGAATTGGCTGGTACACCTACATAATCTAAACTGATGTTTAGATAATGCAGTCAACACGCTTTTAAATAAGGGTAATTGTGCATCTGTGGTGGAATATATAAATACCCTTAAAAAATCAGGTCTGACCGATGAATGGCATTTTTAAATTTAGCATGTTTCTTTTAGTTTAAAAAAATATCAAGCTATTTTTACCTTGATATTTTTTTAAACTAAAAGAAACATTTTTTAGATAGCCATTTCACGTTTGAGAGAAAAATACTTTTTATACGTAAAATCTTTTTGAAAATCAAAAAAAGAATTTTTTTTTCTCTCACGGCGATAGCAATGTGATATTTGTAGGTGGGCCGATAATGATGTTGACTCAACTTGCTTTACAAACGTGAATTAATCTGGACAGCCAAGACAATGAAGAGGCAAGGGTAATAAGAAAACAGGTGCAAATTTATACAGGTCGATGCTGGAAAGATGATTAATAGAAGGCTGGTCAATCGCTGGTCTAGTTCTGGTTGCTGGCAGTAGGTTGGTCGTAGGGTGTTGGTTGGGTTGTCGGTTTGATCGCTGGACTGCTGGCTGGTCGGACTCGAGGTCAGGAGACGGGAACTGTCTGCAAGAGCTGAGCCAGAACCAAAAGGCTGAAAACAAATGTTTGTAGTTTGCAAAAGACTTGCCCTAACAAGGACAATTTATCGAGTATTTCCAGAGTACTCGGGTCAAACGGTCTTCAACCAGCAGGAGAAGACAGGATAGAGCTGGTGTCGGGAACAGGCAAACGGCAGGCAGGCGAAGTCTCGGCTGTGTTCGGTTCGGATGGACCGCTGGAATCGGGAGGCTCCTGCTTTCAAGGCATCTTCTTTGTTTTTGTCTCTTGGCCGTCCGCTTCGACGATCCCGGGGGAATCGCCAGAGATACTCAAACTCAAGACTTAAGTCCGGGAGCAGATACCTCAAGTTGTGGGATTGTAGCTGAAAAGTTCTAGTGGCGAGCGTTAACCACAAAAGGTGGGTCTCAGCCGAAACGACCCCAAATGGTTAGATCAACCACAAAGGAGGGATCGCTGTGTGAACGTATCTCTAGGGTGATCTGAATGCAAAATATCCTGGGAACAGATATTACAGTTTGATCCTGCCCACTAGGCCAACCTAGGTTAAAAGAGGTCTGAAAAAGACCGAAATTTATGCCAAGAAAGGAAAGTTTTCACACTGGCTTTGTGAAATGTTTGTAATGTAAATTCTGTTCACTGCGGCGGCTTTTTTATATCTGAAATTGCTTGCCATATTGCCTTTTTTTAGGAAGTGGAAGGGATAATGGTAATGTTTGTACAGTGTGAGCTACATGTTTCCACTAATGGAGCTTGCTTTTTATATGAAGGAGTCGAATAAAGGTTTATTGCCCTTATCGACAGGTCGCGAGCGATCTTATTTCGTCCTAAATAAATTGCCTACCCGAGATTTTGTAATGAAGATTTTCTTGGAAGCGTCTGTAGAAATTGAAATTGTTGGTGAAATTCCTCGATGGTAGATAAGGATATATTGTGGTTAAGGAGCTTTGTAACACAATGTTTAATTTACAGGTTAGTGGTTGTAAGTTGGGAGCAAATTTTTCGTCTATTCATGCTCACTGTATCAGTGAGCGGTCTTTTAAGTGTACATTTGGATCTATGAAGCTGTATCGTTTCATGAACGCTGCAGTTTTTAAAATGGCAAAATAGATTTCCTACCCGCTCGAAAATTTGGAGTTGAAATCTGAATTTCACCCTCAAGATTTCTATAAGAGAAGAAGAAGGAAGTAATAGAAACTCACCAAAAAGTGAGCGGATAGAAAATGCTCTTTTAGCCATTCTCATTTCCACCGAGCAGTTTTGGGGTCATCAGGAGAGAATGAGCTCTTTACGGTTTTATTTGCACCTCGCCCCCCACCCCCTCACTGACATGGGGCCCGATTATAGCACCCTATCAAATCAGCGGTGAAATGTAAATTTTCAAATCCGCACGCGTTATTAGAATGTTGTTGCGCATTCGAAAGCAGGTGATACGTGTTTAATTTGAAATGTTCCACGGGATGTTTCTTTTATTCCATATCCACATTGAACAATTTTCTGTTATTTCTGTATGGCGTTTCATACTTTTGCTTCTATTACGCCGATTGATTCCAATTTGTCCCAGAAATTGGTACAGGATGCCTGCAACGAAACCTCTTGCTCCAATCTCCACAGCTTTAACGATAACGTTATACCCTTCCTTTTCCAGTTCTTTTTTGAGATCTTCATATTTGCTTGTTTTGTAATCGTGGCTTTGTTCTAGTCGGCTCTCAAATGGTATTGTTAATTCTACCAGGATGATCTTTGAGTTCTCCTTCGAAAATAGAACAATGTCTGGTCGCAGACCCTTATTAGATATTATTTTCGGGTAATCATTACGCCAGCCAGGGAGGTCTGCTGATACTTTCCAAGAAGATTTTGACCGGGTATAGCTCGATGGTAAGTCGATTTCTTTGAACCGACACATATTTTGCACCCCCCTTCAGTAACAAATTTTCGGGTTGACTTTGACTCAGGCATCATCAAGTTCCGTATAATTCTGACCAGCTCGTCCAATACACTGTTGTGTCTCCAAGTGTATCTTCCGTTAGTAAGAGCCGTCTTACAGGAACTGAGAACATGTTCCAATGTTTGAGGTTTCTCATTACACAGGGGACAGGTTAGATAGCTTTCTTTCTTCCATTTGACAAGGTTGCTCTTTGACGGGAACAGGTCATATGCAGAACGTATTAAAAAAATCAATTTGATTGGAGCCATTTGCCAAATGTCATTCCAAGTAATAGACCTTTGCAGTGCCTCCTCCCAGCTTGTCCATTGACCTTGTTGGGACTGTTGTACTCCTTTTATGAGTCGTTTTTTTATCCTCTTCGTTTCTTACTTCCTGAATGACCATGTCGCGGCGATCTTTACCATAAGCTTGTGACCACCATTTCTTTTCATTCACTCCAAACCCTTGTCTCCCTGTTTGAGTGAGACCAATTACTTCCTTGAAAGCTAGGTTTTCCTTAGCACTTATTATAGTGTCTTTGACTTTCCACTTTCTTCCTGTTTTTAACGTAGGGTTTAAGGATTTTATTACTTTATCCCTGGAGTCATCAAGCATCATTTGAAGTCTGACTTTACCGGATTTGAATTCCTCCATAATCGATTTCAGGGGGAACTTCAGTTTTGCTTGTCTGCAGTACATTATAACATCAGACAAACCTGGAGGTAACCCCAACCATTTTCGGGTATATCTATTTATCTTTGCCTCCATCTTCTCAACTGCACGTCGAAATTTCATATACAAGAAGGGACAACAAAAGCATTTGAATAAATACATGCTGAAGGCACCATACTTTATGCACCATACTTATAATGTTTTGGATGTCTCTTTTACTTGGTTGGTATCTTTCATATACTCATCATACTTTTTACCGGCAGATCAGACACAGTAGGAATTTTTTGATCACCTATTTCAAAATCAATATTGATTTGACTTCCCTTTCGTTAGGGAGAGACTTCTGGACTTTTGGGGTTTAAATTTCATTCTACACCAGATCATCACCTCATCCATAAAACTTATTAGCTTCCGTGTTGTAGATTCTTTGGATGATAAAATTGTCGTGTCATCCATGAAGGCCTTCACTGTTGGTATTTGACAGCCTCTACCAAGTTCAACAAAATTTGATTTGCTCTCTGTCGCTTTAAGAAGCAGCTGCATTGATAGGACAAAAAGTACAGGTGAGACTGTATATACCATCGCTATTCCAACCTCAAGTCTAGTCCAGTTTGTTGTAAAATCTTTAGTGGTGAATCGCATGTGGAATCCATCGAAGTAAGCGCCTAGCATACTAGATATTTCCGCAGGAACATGGTACATTTGAAGAGACACATGTATCATTTGGTGAGGTACCGATCCAACCAAATGACATCCAAATCTTTTTTGTTAGCTTTAGCTTTTTGAATAGCTTCCCAAATCATGTTCCCATGTTCCAAACAACCAGCTATTCTGGGAATACCACCCTTCTGTACAGAGGTATCGATATACTCGTTTGTGAGAAGGTATTTGGTCAGTCTCTCAAGATGTGTTTCTATAAGAAATAATACCATCAATAATCTTAAATTATGTAAAGTACGCTGAAAACATATGTGGTGCATTCAATAAGTTTCCAGACTTTTTTTCGTACAGGTATTTAAAATTGTCGTAGACTATTTAAAATTCAGTATGTTATTGCTATACATCTTATGAGATGACTGACCAATTTTATGATTTCAGCTTCAAATGAACAGCTACAGCAGCAATTGGAATACACCCTACTAAAGCCTGATTGTAACAGCTGGTGAATTTCAAAAATGCAGTCCGGACGCGAGGACACGTTGGAAGAACGATATGCAATAAAATTCTGTTTTAAACTTGGAAAAAATGCCACAGAAACATATGGAATCCTTCAGACTGCTTTTGGAGCATCTTGCATGAGTCGAGCATCAGTTTTTGAGAGTCATAAGAGATTCAAGGAAGGCAGAGAGTCTGTGAGGGATGATCAGAGGTGTAGGAGGAATAAGGAAGTCAATACACCAGAGTTGATTGGCCAAAGGGTTAGGGTTAGGGTTACTATGTTGAGGTTTTAAGGGAGTTTAGGAAGAGATTCCGTCGGAAGAGGCCAGCACTCTTCAAATCAGGTCAGTGGCATTTCCACCAGAACAATGCACCAGTCCCCAACTCCATCCTTGTCACAGAGAGTCTGTGAGGGATGATCAGAGGTGTAGGAGGAATAAGGAAGTCAATACACCAGAGTTGATTGGCCAAAGGGTTAGGGTTAGGGTTACTATGTTGAGGTTTTAAGAGAGTTTAGGAAGAGATTCCGTCGGAAGAGGCCAGCACTCTTCAAATCAGGTCAGTGGCATTTCCACCAGAACAATGCACCAGTCCCCAACTCCATTCTTGTCACAGACTATTTGACCAAGATGGGCATCAAGACAGTTCCTCACCATCCCTATAGTTCAGACCTTGCTCCATGTGACTTTTGCTTATTTCCTAAGCTCAGAGGCTGTCGTTATGAGACAATTGATGAGATGAAAGAGGCTGTGACGAAGGTCATTGACACGCTCACACAAGAGGACTTCCATTGGGGCCTTCCAGAAGTTGTTGGAACGGCACAAGTGCATTGCAGCCGGAGGAGATTACTTCGAAGGGGACTAAAGTTTCATGTGCGTACTATCAATAAAAGTACCCATACGAAAAGTTTGGAAACTTATTTAATGATCCTCGAACTCCGTCTCACTTTTCAATTTTGGGACCTATCTTTTGTAAGATATAGAATGTTAGACCTTGAAAATAAGATTTTTAATACCATCGATAAGATTAAATTATTTAGAATTCGCTGACGACATACTCCTTCTCACAAATTGCACCGATGAAATCATAAAAACCCTTATTTTTAGAGTTAAACTACTATCTTCCTCTCGGACTATCTCCCTTAATTAACTTAAGAATAATAAATAAACACTTATTAATAATGAGTTAAACAATTATTTACTACGAAAACCAATTACATAATGATAAACATATGTCAAAAAACTTATCCAAAAAATGTTCTCCCTACTGATCTTACCAAAAAATAAGACATCATTTAGTACAAATTAAAAACCTCCAAACTAATTATTTCCAATAAATACATTTTATAGGAAAATCTTAATATATGCGTCTCCAAAGAAAATAATACGTACGTTGGTCTTACCACTACAACTCATTAGATCTTTGCATTTGCGTAATTGGCTATGTTATCGCGAAACCTGATCAACTGTAGAAATATTATCAGTAAATGGGGTTTTTAAATGGAGTGCCAGCATTTTGGGTCATTCGAGGCCTATTTTGTATTGTTTTTTTTTTTCTTTTTTTGCTGGTTAGCTTTTGTGTTCGGTGAAGATCTGTGTGTGGCAGAGGAGCTTTAATATAATTGGCTGGAGTTTCTGGAGATGGGATGCTGTTGCCTCTGGCGTTACCCGCCAAAATCAACCGTAGTCAGTTGAAAACACGACGCCTTAGAATTAAGGCTGCATTTTTTACTCCTCAACTCAAATGGAGATGAGTAACAAGAACTAAGCCCACTTGAAGGAATTAGTGTTTCATTCAGAATTCCAGATGGGAATCCAAATTTAGCACAAGCTAAAAAGAAGAAAGCTAGAAAGAAAGAAACTGAAGAAAATAGGTTTCTACAGCACAAGCTCAAAAGAAGAGAAAAGAAATAAAGAAACCAAAAAAAGTAGGTTTATACTACATAAATTTATATTGTTCTTCTAAGAAAAAAGAAGTAACGACTTTAGTCGACTCGACTGACAATTAATGGAAAAAGAAGAAAAAATAACATTATTAGAAACAGTCTCGAAGAAGAAAGAAAGACAGAGTTGCTTTTTATTAAAAGAAAAAAGGATATTTTTCAGGACGGTCTCCAAGAAAAAAAAGGACAATTTTTGGGACTTGGTCTCTAAGAAAAAAAAAAGATACACATGTAAACCCTTGATTAGCTGGAGGGAAGAAGAGGTGACTTCTTTCCCTGTTTTCTGAGTGTATCAGTAGGTGAAAAATGTTTTTACTCCTTTTTTGTAACTTGTCATATTTGCATTGGGACACATATGCAACTAACTGGAGGGATCTTCCTGTCATAATAAACTTCTTTGAATTGTAAACAAGGTTCCTTCCCCTTCCTCATTTTATTTTATTTTTGCCTTCATATGAAGGCAAAAATAAAATAAAATAAAATTATAATAATCAATACGAAGGCAAAAATAAAATAATAATAAATATAAATAATATGAAGGCAAAATAATAATAATATAATTAATATAATAAAATAATATAAATATGAAGGCAAAATGAAATTAAAGAAATTAATATAATATGAAGGCAAAAATGAAATGAATTTTTATTTTGTATTTTTTTCTCTTAATGTTAAAGATTGGTGCATTGTTAATTTTGCAGGCATTATTATAATTATTATTATTGCTACTACTTGATGAAGATGATGATGCTGTTTAAATTTTAACTGTTTGAAGTATTTAGTCAAAACCATTACGAGTTTCTGTTTGAGATATTTACTCTCACAATTGAATCTTTTTAAAGGAATTTAAACAACTATCGAAATAAATTAAAAAAAGATTTGTAAGACAATGAAACTGACGAGGTAGATTATGGAAGAGACGAAAAACAAACTTAAGGAATAGAAGGGGGATTTTTTCTTTTTTGAAAAGATAAACTTCAGAGGCCATTGGAAGCAGTGTAACACGGATGAACCTAACGTTGGGTTAATGGCGAGCTTCACCTGATGCTGGGCAGAAGAACCCCTCAGGTCAACAGCCAGGATCAAATAGTTCAGTCAAGAAACTCCTGCTTCTCATCTATGACTCTCACTCAAACCATATGTCCAAACCGCATTGCCTTCAAGTGAGTAAACAAGAGGCGCTTTCTTCTGAGGTTGTTGTTCTGGCCCCAATGTTAAAAAAAAATCAGCAACAGAACTCAAACAAAAAGAATTACTTACCTATAGTGGCACAACGTTAGAATTTTAAATAGAATAATATTAGCATAGTCTGTGTACAAGAACACAGATAGCATCAGTGAAGTAGAAATAAAATAAAATGGGAGTGATATTCATAAAATAGCTTGTGCCATAACTTTTTAGCCACAACTAGCACCTCACACATTATTAACTCTGGTAACTTAATAAAATTAAGAATATTGATATACTAAACAAAACTCTGAAGAGATTAGATATAACTTCCCTTTACACTGATATACCTACCAAAATAATGCTTAAGCCTTTTTGCTATTCTTTCAAGAAAAATCAAAATCATTCCCCATAAACACTGATCGACATCTGCAAACACATTACTGACTTATTTCAAATTTAATACTAAATCTTATAAACAAAAATTTGGTCTCCCTGTGGGAAACCCACTTTGTGGTGTTTTAGCCTGTCTCTTCAAATTTTTTTTAGAATCTGGCCCAAATTTTAAAGTCTACCATAAACACACTAACAAAAATAATTATATACATTTTTACTCTCATCATAAGAACAAGACAGGCCCCATAATTGGTTTTTATTTATGAACACATAGAATATATAGTCCACAATATCTAGATGATGAATTTAAATATATGGAACATTCACTTAAAAGCTTAAAATACCCTAAATTTTTTTATACTAAATGCCAGAAAAAAAGCTTTTAACATACACTCATCAAGTAAACATTTTAAAAAAAACATGCCCACTATTCCTATTATCCACAGGCCCATCTCTCTACCCACTAACATGTGTAACAAATCTTTTTGACAAATTAACTAAATTAGGAATACCAATTATACAGTCCACTTTACAAATCATAAAAAAATCTTGCTAACATCTCTAAATGCACTAACAACATCTCATGCAGGCATATACTCCATTCCATGTAATGATTGTGATAAAAATTACATTGGCAAAACCCAACGTAACTTAGACAGTAGAATTTACCCACAAAAACATTCAATTTCATGAAATGATGACCAAAATGCCCTTTTCTCCCAGGTTAGATTACAATTCTTCTCAGGTCACTTTAATTAAAGAGATCCATTGTAGAATATCTTGTCAATTGTTAGAATCAGCAATCACCTCTCATTCAAATAACACCATTAAACAAGGCTCTGGATTTTTTTGTATTTTACCCTACTTGGCAGATATTATTTTACGGGAGAATAATATCGAAACTGACAATGGATAAGAATAAATTTTCATTATAAAAACTAAGACATTTATTTCTCTATCATACTTCTTGATGAATTTTCATTTAGATATTTTGTTCTGATGGCTAAATTTTGATGAAATTTGATACTCTCGACACTAGCTGTAACTAATCTTTTGTTTGTTTACCCATTGTTCAGATTGTTTAAAAAATGTACCATATTTGTATCCAATGATCCTGCTGTCACCATTTCTTTGACACTCGGATTTGTATTTCTATCTTTCTTTTTCTGTGTCTCATTGTTTTAGTCCCTCCCTCTTGTTTATCTACTTCCTCTTATTACTATTTACTTCAAAATAAGCACAATTCTGAAGAAGTCTTTTGACAAAATATCAATAATTTGAATTTGTTTGTGTTTAGTTCATCCATTTTTCCATTATTTTTTTCACGTCTTGTCAGATTTTTCCAATCTAATATTTCTCTCTCTCTCTACATATATATATATATATGTTTTTTGAAGCAGCATATTAAATTTTAAAGTTTTTATGATGATGGGTCATCTGCTGCTGACAATCTTTTGAAGCAATCATTTCCAAGCATAGCCATAATTGTAGAGGAATTATATTGGACACCAAAGTGTAAATATGTGGACATATAAACTTGATTTAGTTATATTCAATGTTTGCATGTTGGTCAGTTTGGGAACTTTTCAGCCAACCCTCCCTTATATTGTTGTTTGTTTTATCTATAACCTATCTATCAATGTTTGAATAGAATAAACACAAAGTCAATGGTGCTTGCTTAGTGACTGGCCCTATTATCTCTGTGTCTATGCTATTCTAATTTCATATATATATATATATATATATATATATATATATATATATATATATATATATATAGAGAGAGAGAGAGAGAGAGAGATAATAGACAGACATTTTAATATTTGTGTAAGTGTAGAAAAAAATCTTTTCAGATGATAGTTTGATAACTATATTTGTATTTCATCTTCTTTCTTTAAAGGAAGTTAAGAATGAAAAAAAAAAAAAAAACAATTGAAATATTTAACATTTATTTTTCTTCAGAATAAATTACCAAAATAAATTTTCTAAATTAGAAATCTTCAACACTCCATAATTCAGTGATCAAACCATAAAGAAAAAAATATTTGCATCTGTGCCAATTTGGCTTAAATCATAAATATTACTTATCAAAGAATTTCTTTTTGTAGTTGAGTTTTGTCCTTATATATATATGTGTGTGTATGCATATAGACCCACTATATGCCTCTGTAAAAAATAACAAATGAAAATAGAAATGATAAATTTTTATACAAATTTATAACTCCAAATATTTAAGGAAAAAATGTTTTAGCTGTTTTACTATATATTATGTTTGAAGTTTTAAACTAGAAAACATGGTTATTATTAGATTTTCATTTGATATTCAATAATGTAAACTCTTAATGAAGTACTGGTTTAAAAAGTCAATAAAAACAAATCAAAATTTTAATGAAAAAAAAGAAACAAATAAAACAATTCAATATTGACAATTATTAGATTTAAAAAGCAAAAATTACCATTTACCAATAAAAAAAAAGAAAAAATAAAGAGATTAAATGATTTTCTCAGCAATATTGTACAAATCTGTTTTTATTTCATATTGTTTTTCGTGACAGCACCAAATTTTCTTCTTCGATTTAAGGCTTCCCTCTTCTTTCTTTCAATTTCTTCTTTGCTGCAAATCAGTTTTTTTGCTTTAGATGTAATTACTTTTGATGTTACAACATCAGATAAAGATTTTTTTTTCACATCAGTGATTGCTTCTTTAAATTGGCATCCAGCATGGTCCAAAGCTGCAATATTTTTATAAAAAAAAAGAAAAAAATTTTAAATTTAGATGCTCAGCATAGTAATCAATCTTTTTTACAATTAAGAAAAAAAATTCTATAAAAGATGAGGGGTGAGTCTATTTTAAGGCATTTTTTGTCAATCAATCTATTATATTTATATCACTTTTATTTTCTTCCTTGTTATAGATTTGTTGTTAATTTCTTTGTTAAACAATAGAAATTTGGAAAAAAAGAAAAGAAATATCTCTATATAAAACTCAAACACAAGTACCATAATGTAATAGTTTTTTTCTTCATGGATACTAATATTGATAAAGTGAACTGCAAGAAAGAAAACAATTGAAGGATAAAATGAAAAGGAAGATAAAAGACAATGAAAAGGGAGAGAAAAAAAATAAAGAATGAAAAAGAAAAGGAGAATGAAAAAAAAAAAAAAGAATGAAAAGGATAAAAAGTGTTTTTAATGGTGAAAATTGTTGAGAGAGAGAGAGAGATTCATAAAGATTTAAAATTTCAGATGTTCTAAAGTGAGGTATCAATTTTGATATAAGAATGAAGTAATAAACTGATCCCTCATTTAAGCACACTATTTTGTTAGTCAAAGGGAATTAAAAGCTTATCGTTTTCATATTATCTTCTGATTATCATGGAGATTATGAGTCTGTAACCAAAATTGTACCACTGACACTTTTTAAATTCAAATTTCAATTAGATTTGTTTTATATTATTAATACTGTTGTTATTAATACTACATACTAATAACATGCAATTGTATTTACATATACAGCCCAATAGCAGTTTATAGTTTGAATAAGAGGGCTAATTTGTATATTTAAAATTAAAAATTGGATAAATAAATATTTGCTTAGTATTATTGATTTCTAATAGTTTGGTTTTATTCTAATAAATAGGACCAAATATGGCAAGCTTGGTTTTTTAAAACATCAATAAACATCGGAACCAAATCATAAATGCATATTTGTCCAATTTTTTTCATCACCTGGTATCAAATAACTTTCAAGTTTTCAAAAACTTAGCAATTGATAAGTAACAAGGATATTTTTTCACAGTTGTTTTCATCCTTTCTATATGGAGATAATATTGTGAGGATGATGGCAATAAAGATGGAAATATTAAGAAAATCAAGGAGACTTGATTGTTAATCAAATATTCGTTAGCTACAAGGATGTTTTTTTCACAGTTGCTTTCATCCTTTCTATATGGAGATAATATTGTGAGGATGATGGCAATAAAGATGGAAATATTAAGAAAATCAAGGAGACTTGATTGTTAATCAAATATTCGTTAGCTACAAGGATGTTTTTTTCACAGTTGCTTTCATCCTTTCTATATGGAGATAATATTGTGAGGATGATGGCAATAAAGATGGAAATATTAAGAAAATCAAGGAGACTTGATTGTTAATCAAATATTCGTTAGCTGCAAGGATGTTTTTTTCACAGTTGCCTTCATCCTTTCTCTATGGAGATAATGTTGTGAGGATGATGGCAATAAAGATGGAAATATTAAGAAAATCAAGGAGACTTGATTGTTAATCAAATATTCATTAGTTACAAGGATGTTTTTTCACAGTTGCTTTCATCCTTTCTATATGGAGATAATGTTGTAATGATGCTGGCAATGAACAAAGAATATTAAGAAAATCAAGAATATTTGATTATTTGTTAATTAAATATTGATTCATCATTTAGACAATTAGAATAACCCTAATCTCTTTTTTTAAAGAAACTCACCAAAAAACCACTACATAATATTGTTAAACTTGACAAAATTAGCTACAATAATTAAAAAATTTTTTTTGTTCATGTGATTGGAAGTGAGGCTCCAAAAGATAAAAATACTTACATTCAGCAAATTTTAGGAAATCATCGTCTTTATCACTAAATGTATCATCAAAAGAATTTTGTAGACTAGCTGGACCTAAAAAAAAATGTCAGTTTTGATTAATTTTGTTATAAGATGATAATAATAATAATATTCAAATTGGTTATGATATCTGTCACAGTTTATTGTCGTTTTTAATGAGAAATCATTTTCTTTTATTAGATCTATTCACGTTTGGCTTGAGTGATAGCGGTAGGGATTATTGGTTTTGACTGAGACTATCTGGGTAGATAGTTATGGCTAGGTGCCATCAAGTGTATCAGTGATTTGACCTGACAGATTTGGATTAATTTAAGTCAGAAGAAGGGAAATATGAGGGGAAGGGAAGAGGGTCTGAGAAAATTGGAAACGAAAAAGAAGAGATGGAGCAGAGACTATAATTGAGTGTCTAAATAGAAAGGAAAAAGAAAAAGAAAGAAAAAAAGAAAATATATATATATATATATATATATATATATATATATATATATATACCGGGCCATTGGCCTAATGAGTAGAGTGTTTGCCAATGGTCCGGGAGACTGGGGTTCAATCCCAGGTTGAGTCATACCAAAGACTCAAAAATGGTACTTGATGCCGCCTTGCTTAACGCTCAGCATTACAAGAGTAAAGTGGAATAATCCAGGGAATGGAGTAGCGGCCTCCCCTACACCTCGGTGTAGTAGCTATTGATAAGGGAACCTTTGGGGCACCCTCAACTAAGGTCGCCAACAACTCACTTTTATATATTAAATATACACTCACACACATATATACAACACATATACACACACACACAACACATATACACACACACACACACACACACACACACATATATATATATACTCACACAAATAAAAATAAATATACATATGATATGTTTGTATTTAAATGGACAGAGTTAGAGGAAATTGATATAGCGACCCAAATTTGAATCCAAGACAAGACTGTTTAGATTTTACATAGTGGTAATACATACGCTCAGGAAAGGTAAGAATCCAACTATTCTCTCTACAGTAAGAAGGTAAAATAGTAGGGCAGACAGAGCTCTTTAACCTTGGTATGGCAAAAAGTCTATGAGATGGATAAATCTGAATTCAAACCTGTTGAATTCTGCCAAAAAATTGATCTTTTGTCTCATCATGCTAGTGTGGTTGGGTTAGTGAAGCAAGAAATTTAAAAATAGTATTCCATTCCATAAATTTGCTTCGCTTATTAAAGCTTGTCAGATAGAATTCAAAATAACAAGCGAAATAAATCTATTATGGAAATGGAAGACTATTTTCAAATTTCTTGTTTTTCAAACAAAAATATATATTTTGTACTGCAAGCATATTTTGTATTAAATAGCTGTGCATTGAGCAATTATTCTTTGGATATTCAAAGTTCTTATCAACTTTTTATATATATATATATATATATATATATATATATATATATATATATATATATATACACACACACACACATATATATATATATATATAGAATGGGACTATTGTGGTACAAGTAAGGAGGAGTTTTTCAAGAATTTTTGGTTCTATAGCTAGAGGAAGAATTGAGGGGTGATTACTGACGTTTTCTATTATTTTTATGGGTTTGTGAAATATATATAAGACAAAGTGACTCTTCAGAAAGTTGGGGTGACATCCTGGAAAGACAGGAACTTAACAAACATGAATAGTACAATGAAAGAAAAATGCCCTCAGGGTGTCTGTAGCAGGGAGGGAGAATATATCACCCATCATACTTACTCATATGGTAACAATCTAGATATGTACCCAGCTACAACATGTGATTGCGGCAGAGAATTCAACAGCTTGCGAGGGTTACAAATCCACAAGGCATGCTGGTGCAAACACCGGAGAATGTAAATCGAATGATGGTCTTATGAATCAGGAATACCCCCACAGTGTTCAGGAGCCCATTGGTGAGCGTCAGCGTCCTGGAGACATTCCTAGCAAGCCAAGAATTTAGTGGCCCAAGGGCAATCAGATAGCTACCTGGACAAACTTAGACCAGGAGCTTTCTTTTTGCTCACCACCCATCTTAAGGTCCCCATTGATCAACAAATAATATCTTTCTGCAGATATTTATATATGATGTTTGTCTGGAGTACTTTGGTACAGTAATGCATAAAAAAGATAAAACTAAAGGAAAACAAAATGAATAGACAACGGATATAGTGGGGGTTTCAATATAAATGAAATGCATGTGGAACCACCATTCCCGTGTGATTATGCAACATCAAGAAACGGTTGCTATGACATCAACGGCTGAAAGTAGACATGTTTTTAAATCACAAACTGCAATAAAAATGAAGATGAACGAACATCCCAAGTAATCTCTGCGTTTAGTTGATCTGGTGCATATATATATATATATATATATATATTTCTTTTAAATACCCTGTCTGGTGGCAAAAGCTGCTTGGTAGCGCCAGGAGTGGCAATACTGTCTTGGGCTACCGAAACTGTGTTATCACTCGTGGTTGGCGGCTGATGAAGGCAGGGTATCGTATGTGCTTTTACACGTTGTATGATAAAAAAAAGAAAAAAATAGATACACACACACACACATTTATTTTTGGTGTTTTTGATTTATATCAAAACCCATAACAGGATGGAAATAAATTTATAACCCTAATGTGACCGGTTTTTGTTTTTTCTTAAAGAATATATATATATATATATATATATATATATATATATATATATATATATGTGTGTGTGTGTGTGTGTGTGGATATAGATACATATATACATTTATACATATACACATATATACAAATGTATATATGTGTATAGTATGGAAATATATATTTCTGACAGTAAGTTGTGTAGTATTAGTCATAGGGAATTAATTTTTTTTTTAATTCATTTTTTTATTTTTTTAATTTATTGCAGACTTTTTGTCCTCATCTTGGTAGTTTTTGGGTTGTTTCTTCTTCACTACATTTCGGCCAAATTTCACCTCTGGCCTTCGGGGCCCGTGGCGCAGCGGATTGAGGTGTTGAGTCTCAACAGTTCCAGGTGAGCATTGTTAAAAGATCATCATCATCATATCGCACTGGTAGCACAGATATCCCTGACCCTCTCTCGCCACTCCTCCCTATTGTTCATCGCCCTAGGTAGGTCTTCAGGACAACATCCCGTATCCTCACATAGCTGCTGAATGTATGTTCGTGCTGGTCGTCCTGCTTTTGCACGGCCATGTGTGGGGGTTCATAAGAGTACATCTCTTATGAGTTCGTCCCTGCTTCTCCAGCAGTGTCCTGCATGTCTGGTTTGTCTAACTTGAATAGTTTTCGTGATAGGGGGCAGGTGGCCGTACAGTTGGTGTCTTGTGGAGTGTTGCCGCCAGGACTGGTTTAAGATTGCATGTAGCATTCTTGTGTAATTGCCGTCTAGCTTCTTCTCCAGCCGTTTTGTTAGCGGCCATGTAGTGCAGCCATATAGCAGTATCGATGTGACTGCTGCCTGGAAGAAACTGCGTTTCATTTTATCGGTTAGGTCTGATTTCCATATAATCGATAGCCTATTGATAGCTGTCCATGCTTTCGCTAACCTCGTTTTGATGTCCTTTTCGGTTGATTCGACGCTGCTTCCTAGGTAAGTGAATTTGTCTACTAGTTTAAGAGGGGTTCCTTCTAGAGTGGAGATGTCCCCCGATTGATTATAGCACATATATTCCGTTTTGTGTGCATTAACATAGAGGCCTATGCTTGCTGCTGCTCTTTCCAAACTATGCAGTAGTGTTTCAGCTTGGTCAGGTGTATTTGCCAGTATCACTATGTCATCGGCGTAGTCGGCGTCGGTAATTGTTGTTGTGGGGTACCTTCTGCTTCTTTTCTTCGTCAGTTCGAAGCCATTCTCTCTGATTTTGTCAATCGATGTTCTAAGTACGTAGTCTAGATAAATGATAAAGAGGTACGGAGCCAGCCTGTCTCCTTGTAGTACTCCTGCTACAATGTCGAAATATTCTGTGTCTCCATCTGGTGATCGTACTTTTACTTTGGTGTTTCTATAGAGAATCGTTATTGCCGCTACGGTTTCTTTAGGTATGCCGTATGCTAGTAGGATTTGTTCCATCTTTCCTCTGTGAATGGAATCGAAAGCCTTGGTAAAGTCAACAAATATTAATGTCACTTGTAGGTTTTTTGCCCGTACACCTTCAAGGATTCTACGGATGGTTGATATTTGTGAGGTCGTGGATCTATTTCTTCGGAAGCCATTTTGGTTTTTCCTAAGTATGTTGTGGATTTTGGGTTCTATGCGGTTTCGTAGTAGGGTATTGGAGATTTTGGCTGCTATGGATGTAAGTGTTATGCCTCGGTAGTTTTTGGCTAATCCGAGGTCCCCCTTTTTAGGGAAGGGGAGTATGCATCCCTTCATCCATCTATCTATCGGATTTTGATTGTATATTGCGTTGCAGTGTCGGAGCAGTATGTCGTCGAATTGTCTGGTCTTCCATACTTCCGGGGAATTTCGTCCAGCCCTGCAGCTTTCCTATTTTTAATTTTTCTGAGAACCGAGTCGAGTTCTTCTTGTGTGAACGGTCCTAGTTTAATGTCTAATTGTTTGCTAATTATTCTGGTGATTGGTTCATGTGTTATTTTCGGTGGGTTTCCTAGTAAGTTTTCGAAGTGCTGTTTCCACAGTTTTATTCTTTCTTGTTGGTTTGCTGCTTTCAGTTTTGCTTTGGCTGTGTTCTTTCTTCTACTCACTTCGTTTATTGTTTGCCAGGCTATCCTAGATTGTCTATCTTCCACCGAGTCTCTAATCTTATCTATCTGATTTTGAATGTATTCTGTCTGTTCCTTTAATTTAATTAATAATTCCTTTAATTGCCTGCTAATTGATATTGTGCCGTTTTTAGTTTTAAGGCATTTGTTGGGTTTTTTCGATAGTTTTTGGAGGCTGTTTTCACTAGTGCACGTTTTTCTCTTACCACTAAAGTTTACCATGGGACTCTATATTTAGTTTTGAGTTTTGTTGGAATGCATTTCACTGCTGCCTCGAGGTGTGCATTGACGAAATTTTCATATTCGTCGTTTGGTGTACTTTTTTCCGTCTTTTCTTGTAGTGTTTCGAATCTGTTTCTTAATTCTAATACGTATTTATCTCTTATATCTCTGTTGTTCAATAGGGCCCAGTCATAGTGTTTGGTGGTCGCTGTTCGTTTGGCGTTTTTTCGTAGGCTTAACCGTATTTTCGCTGTGACTATTCGGTGATCGGTGGACACACCCTCAAAAGAGGAGTATGCCTCGCAATTCATTGCACTATTTTTCCATTTCTTGTTTATAAGGACGTAGTCTATCTGAGCTTTAGTATTGTTTGCGTACGTGTATGTCCATAGTTTGCCCTCCCTTTTTTGGTAGTTTGTATTGAGACATGCTAATCTATTTTCTATCATGAAATCTGTTAGATGTTGCCCATTCCTATTTGACGTGTTGTGGAGGCTGTATTTGTTGTTTCCGTTTTTCCCGATTTGGGCATTCATGTCTCCGCCTATGACTAACATGTTGTGTTTCGGGATGCTACGCACTAATGAGGATAGCTCATCGTAGAAGGTGACTAGTTCAGTTTCTTCACTAACATTGGTAGGGCTGTAGCAGGAGATGATTGTTGCTCTGGGGTTGCCGTTAAAAGTAGCTGCCATCATTCGAGGTTGTATTTTCTCAATGCTATTTAGCGTTTTTAATGCTCTAGGTCCTATAAGTAATCCTACCCCTCCTACTGCGGCGTTGACAGAGTTTTTCCATGCTGATACAGTGACAAGCGACCATCCATTGCTAGTTTCGTGATATTTGATATCTTCAGTGTGCGTGTATCTGTGTTCTTGTATGCATATTATGTCAATCTTATGTTCTTCAGCCGATGCGATTAGCTCTGGTAGTTGTCCTATCTATTTAAGGTTCTTACGTTAAATGTGGCTATTTGTAGTGTTTGCTTGCATTTTAGTAGTTTTGATCATTTGAGCTCTGTAGCTGATTTTTCGAACACTGAGGCCAGGGCTCCAACCTCAGCAGGACGCGCCCCTTTTTTACCCACGCGAAGAGCAATGCGGTTTGTGTATGTGGTTTGAGTGTGGGTCATGGTTATCTTTTGATGGCTGTTTTATTCTCTTCTATAGAAGCCACTCTTATAGAGGAGCAGCAGTAGTTCACCGATCGAACTAACGATCCTGAGCGTAAAGTCGTCAAACTCACGTCCAGGACCTGTTTAGGTATTGAGTTTGGTCGTCCATGGGTTTATTCAAATACCTTTACGTACATCATGCTGCTTCCCATGTGTACGTAAAAAAAAAAAAGGGGGGGGGGGTAATTTTGATTTAAGTTTTCTTAAGTTTTAACTTAGGTAAAGTCCAAGATCAAGGTACTTTCGTCAGACTTTCACTGGTAGTGAATTTAAAAAATTTTTTTTTATGGGGGCGGTATTGGGACATTTTCCTAGGCTTTTTAGTTTTTTCTTCTATACTACCGTTGGGAACCGAGGAGGCTTCAGGAATTATAGAGCTTTTACAAAAGGCTTTTTTTTTTGGGGGGGTAGCATTGGGTGTTTTAGGCTTTTACTTTTTCTTCTAAACTACTGTTAGGGCTTTCTTTAAGAATTTTAAATTATATTATAGAAGAGATTCAAAAACGTTTTGCTGTGTTCGCTGACAATTGGACAGAGTTTTATAATCAATTTGGGTTTATAGTAGAGTAAGCGTGTCTTTACATTTAAAACGCATAGTTTAAGCATTATTTTACAAACAAAAATACAGCATAACATTTTGTAAAATTCAGCATTTTAAATTAATAGGACTTAAAGACATACTGACCAATATTGAAACATTTTTCCTCTGTTGGCACGTCAGTTCAAATCCTTCCTCTCCCTTTTAACGTTTATTTACTACTGAATTTTAGGTAGTTTTGGAGATGGTCTACTGTTCTAGTCAGGGGGGGGGATAGTGGTTTCAATTCCTACCCAAGCCGGTCAGAGGTTTACTGGTCAAAAACGTGGTGCGATAGACAATAACTATGGAAGGCAGAAATTACTGGGGATACGGTTACAAGACTCAGCATTCCTATCCGAGGTCGCGGTTAAATCACCAGAAGAAGGCCAGAGGTGAAATTTGGCTGAAATGTAGTGAAGAAGAAACAACACAAAAACTACCAAGATGAGGACAAAAAGTCCGCAATAAATAAATAAATAAATAAAAAATTCTCAGATTAAGAAGCCTCATCTCAAAATGATTCCAATTAAAGACAATTATTAGTCATAGAATCAGCAGTTATTCTTCTCACAGAAACAATAATACAAAGATCTAGAAATTTTCCATTATCTCCAACTTTGGCTCAGTTGATCATCACAGAACATAACATTAACAAACTTTAAATCAAGCACAAATGTTACATTGTTAACAACAACATAACACAAAAATAAATATTCCTTTTCACACTAACAATTGAAAATGTTATGTAATATAGTGAAACATGTTTGGTAAAAAATAAACATCTTTTATCAAAACTTTCCAGTTAGTCATTAATAACAAACATATATATATATATATATATATATATATATATATATATATATACACAAAATAGAAAAACAAAGTAATCTAAAAGTGATGAACCTATTATAAAGGAAAGCCAACATTAAAACATTTTGGATTTAGTAAACCTTAAGTATTACTATAACAATAATGGATGTTTTAATAGAATGCGTGTATATGTGAGTAAAAGTAAAGTTGGCGATCATCGTCAAAGGTGACCTGAAGGTTCCCTTTTCAATAGCTACTACATCATGGTGTAGGAGAGGGTGTTACTCCTTTCCCTGGATTATTCTGAATTATCCTTGATACGTACCTTATCATGCTGCGTGTTAAGCAAGAAGGTATCAAGTACCATATATTTTGAGTCTTTGGTATGACTCGAACTGGGATTGAACCCCAGTCTCTCAGGCCATTGGCGAACACTCTACCTGTTAAGCCAATATGTATGTATATATATATATACACACACACATATACATACTGTGACGATTGCCAGATGAATGATGTCCTCCCACAAGTCTCCCCATATGGCAACACTGAGATGCCTACGGTCATTTTGGTGGGAAGGTCGCCAAATAACCTATTTTAACTGCAACCGAGTAGGGCACAGTGCCAACTACTTTAGATTTAAGCAGGACAAAATCATGAACCAAGTGAATATTGAAAAACCCCAAGGGGTAGTAACTACACAAAAGATTGACTAGAGTTATGAATCCTTTTTCACAAAAGGGAAAGTAGATTTAAACCAAAACCAATTATGATTTTGAGATACTGGAGTATCTCAATCTTTGACAAGACAGGATGATCAACCATTGGAGATGATGGGAAAGATGGTCACTATTAAATGGGTAAGTGGTACCCCTGTTAAAGTTGAATTATGCCAGATCAAGATAAAATCTAAGTGGAACGATAAAATAATAACTGTATTAATAGACACATTACCTATAAAACAAGTGTCACTATTTCTGGGAAATGATGTAGGAAGTGGTGAAATTGAACCCAAACATGCAGGGAAAAGCAACCCTCCACATGAAATATATAAAAATCTCAAAAAGCCTCATGATGAATTGATGGCAGTTGTCACGAGACAGAAGAGAGAAAAAATAATGTTAGCAACACAAATGTAGGAGATATAGGCAAGAAACAAATGTAGGAGATATAGGCAAGAAAGCCATTGATAGGGAATTTAAGGAAGGAAATAAGGTTCTAGTATTAGTAGCTTTGAATGGACAGCCATTCAAGGCTAATTTCCAGGGCCTGTATACTATAGTAAAGAAAATAAGTCATCTTAAATAAAATTAAATATCTGGTGAACATGCTGAAGCATAGGAATAAAATGCATGTATGCCACTTAAGTGGACTCATGAAATACTTCAGGCAGTGATAAACAGCCAGTCATAGCAGGCTCTTGCTGCACTGAGCAAATAAAATTGGAAAATTCTGAAAGTGACCAAAATGTGAGAAGGGATCCCCCAATCAGAATGAAAAATTTGATGATATTAGGAAACCTGGATGATAGATAAACTGGCCTATTTCCCTTTACGCAAAAGGGACAATTTAAAATCCTTGTTGATGGAATATAAGGATTTGTTTTCAAATGCACACAGACACACAAACACAGCTGTGCATGATGTGATGCTAACTAATGATAGATCTATTAAGCAGCACCCACATTGTCTAAACCCAAGGAAACTCAAGATTTTAAAGGGGGAAATAGAATATATGCTTAATCTTAGGATTATAGAGTCCAGTCAAAGCAAGTGGCCCACTATGTACCCTGGTGGATAAACCAGATAGATCCTCAAATTTCTGCACTGACTATTGTAAGGTCAACACTTGTACCAGAGCTGATGACCATCCCATTCCTTGGATGTAAGACTGTATTGTCAGGCTAAATATATTACTAAATGTGATCTGCCCAAGGGATATTAGGCAGTACCCTTAACAAAGTACACCAAGAAAATATCAGCATTTGTTACTCCAGAAGGAGCTTACCAGTACAAAGTCATGCCTTTTGGAATGGGAAACTCTCAGGTGACTTTTGTAAGACTGAAATTCCTGGCATGAACACTTATATTGATGACGTGATCATATACTATGACACATAGAAAGAGCACCTTGAGACAATAGACAAAGTATTCCACAGATTTTGTGAGGCCCAGCTAACCATAAACTTGGTGAAAAGTGACTTTTGTCAGGTGAAGGTGAAATATTTGGGGCATATGGTAGGTTACTCAGATGAAGGCCAAAATGGCAGCCATAGTGGAATTCCCAATTCCCAAGAATGTTAAAAGTCTTAGGAGATTTCTATGTGACAAAGCATTCAATCAAATAAAGGGAATGCTAAGTTCAAATCCTATTTTAAAAGCACCAGATTTTATATGTCCATTTAGGCTAGTGGTCGATGATAGTGATCAAGGAATTGGTTCGGTTCTACAGCTGAAAACTTCTGACAGCCAATTACACCCAGTACATTATTATTCTAAGAGACTAAATAAGTTCCAGGAATCTTATTCTACAATTGAGAAAGAGACGTTTGCCCAGATACTTAGTCTGCAACATTTCGAAATTTATGTGACAGCCTTGGCCTCATCCACTATTGTTTATACTGATCACAACCTAAGGCAACTACAAAACTGGAGTCTAGCCTATCCAGAATATAACTTGCAGATAAAGCATATAAAGGGATCTGAGAATATGCTAGCTAATGCATTATCGAGATGTTAATGAGCAATTCATCTTAAAAAAAAAAAATGTAAAATCACATAAGGTCTGTTAGGCATGTGAATTAGAGAATGAACATTTTTTCTTTTGCATTGGGAGATGTGATGGTTACCAGATGAGTGACATCCTCCTATGAGTCTCCCCATATAGCGACATTAAGACGCTTACAGAATCGCATGATGATTAAATGTAGCAGCAACAGTCAACCAATAATGCTGATTTTTGAGGAGGTGACAGGAGAACATTGATTGGATGAGGTTGACCAATTAGGAGCTTACTTAACAGTGATGAAAGAGATGGTTATACCAATGCACGCGAACTAATTTTAAAATTACAGTGGAAGAACCGGTGCAAAGCAGACAAGATGCTTTTCGTGTGTCAACCCCAAGAATATTCAAGTTGAAGAGAAATTCAGTGCTCATGTGGAGCATGGCTGAACCTGAAGAAGGTCTTCGTAAAACCTCAGACTTTGTTTGATGCCGTCAACTCTGTAGATGAATAAATGAATTAAAGAAGCCATCCTCATAATGAATGGAGCAGCATGACTAACTGCATGTAATTCATCCAAACTGACATAAGGGGAAGAATGCAAGAGACTTCACATAGTTCTTTGTAAAATTCTGTCATTACAGAAAAGTAAAACGAACTCCCATTCTGTTGTTAGACTGCACACACTCATTTATCTTCGAAACATTTCATGTACACATCATTACCCACAAAAATAGGGAAAATCCTGAATATCTATGATAATCTATTGCTAATTTATACATGTATCTCAATAGACACACCTAATGAGTGAGAGGGATTTAAGAGAGGGATTACCTCTCTTAAATTTGTTGTTAAAGCAATTGTGGCAGGAGCAATATCACCCTGAAATAATTATGATGATAATAAAGGTAGATATGCTGTAAAACAGAAAACACCAAGTGAAAGAGAGGCGTTTTCAAATAACTAAGACGTTGATATGCCTTAAAACTGGTCACTGTTTGGTTTCCCTCTAGTATTATTTTTTTTTTACCACTCAATTGTGGTGCATAAAAACAGTCAGTAAGGATTAGTGTGACCCTTGCCCTTCAAATTACTTATGAATTGAGGTACACAGCCAGAATAGATGAGTATTGCTGGATCAGACAGTATGGACGGTGAAGAGAGAGTTCCTGAAATAATGGTGGCCTTTGAGGGTCTGTTGGGTGGGATGAAGTTACCCACCTACCGAGGCAACCCTAATCAGACAGTATGCTGGTGAGCAAACAACTATAGGGGCAATGCAAAAATTGTTTAGGATTAAACAGGAAGTTAGGGAAACTCTAGAGGACCTTGGAGATAAGATGATGGGATTGGCGGGGTTAGCATTCCTGGGGTGATTCAAGCACTGTTAGCAGGCACTTTTATGGATGCCATCCATGATGATGATGATGTGAGGGATGACGTATGGAAGGGGGGGCCCTGTAGGCTGACAGAAGCCCAGGAGGTAGCTAAAGATAGTGAGAGTATCTGGGAAAGGATAAGAAACAACAGAGACCAAGGAGCCCAAAGATCCAGGGGTTGAAAGGGTACAGAGAAAAGCTGTAGAAATAGGATAGTGAACATAAAACGAAAGAAGATTGGGAAGCTGAGGGGATGGGATATATGGCACAGATTTTATGAGATCACTCTGAGCAGGTATGGGCTGGTATGCTGAACCTGTGTATAGGGAGAATACAATTGGGAAAGAGACCCCAGGACTGTAGGACTGAAATTCACCAAGTGCAGAAGTTTTAGCCACAAGGCAGAGTGGTGCACAGTTGTGGTGGATAGGAGACTAGGGATTAAGAAAATAGGCATTCTAGTACCCACCCTCCTGAAAAGAATAAGTGAACAGGAAACAACAGGGCCCCGTAGAGAAGTAAGAGGCAGGGTGGCCCTAATAAAAACAAGACCTCGGAAATGTTGGTCCGGTGGTGTGGCTGGACATTTTGCAGTTGACTGTAAATGGCATAAATACTGGCTATGTCAGACGGCTGGACACTTAAGAAGGAATTGTACAGGAAAGTACAGAGAGAGGAAGGGAAGAAATAAGGGGAACAAGAAGACCAGTCTCCACCCTACCCAAGAGAAGCTGGCCTAGGGTAGTGAACGATGAGCCAAATCGCCAGCACTCATGTCGAGATTGAGAAATAGGGATAGCCTACAAGAAAATAAAAATAAAGGAAGGTTAAAGAATCAGCTATTCAAAGAGGGGCTGGACTTTACCTGTAATGTGTTGATGAGCCACACGACTAAAAGCATTAGTGGATACTGGAGCATTGGTCTCCTTAATAAATTCTAAGGTGTTTAGACAGATGGGGTTATATAGAAAACTTCAGCTAGAGGATTTATTCATTAGCCAGCCAGATAGTAGTCAGATAAGAATAGAGGGTATGACATGGCTACCATTTAAATTGGCAAGGACCACAGGTGAGCTTAAGGTGTATCTAGCACCACATTTGTGCAGAGAATTAATTTTAGGTAGTGACTGGTTTAAGCTGAATGAGGCTCAAATCTGCTTTAACCTGGTTAGATTGGTTTTGGGAGGAATAGAGGTTCCATTAAAGAATGAAGTGGAAAAGAAGAAGCTTGTAGTAGCCCAGTGAAGGAAGGATAGATACAGTAGAGAAACTAATGGAACGGTTATATCAGATAACACATACAGAGAAGTATGATAATGATGAAGAAGAGGTGACATTGTGTAGTTCTGTAGTAGAAGGAAGGAAAACGGTGCCTCTGTTCCTGGCTAACACAGCCAGTAAAACTTTCAATAAAACGAGAAGAGTTAGGTTATGCCTGCCCACTAAAAATTACGAAGCAAGTGAGAGTAAGTAAGGATTTTGGAAGAAAGAGGCTAGTAGCCCTGAAATGAAGGAGGAAGACTTAATAGTGCCCGAAAGATATAAAGATGAGATAAGGAGACTGTTAAAATCAGGAGAGCTCAGAAGCGGCATAATGAGAGACTAAATCAAAACGGGAAAGAAATTAACTTCCAAGTGGGTGATCCAGTATATTACAAAGTACACCTGATAAACTGGATTGGAAATGGATTCTTTTTTTATAGAATAGTGGAACAGACAGTATGAATTACTTACATAATTTGGGATCAAGTAGCAGGAAAGGTAAAATGAGTACATGCTAATGATATAAAATTAGTTGAGATAGATGAATGAGAAGGAGCTAAAGAGAAGAGAGCAAAAAGAGGATTAAGGAGGGTAACCTTGGCCGAACCTGAAGAATTAGAGACTAATAACAAAGAAAGGGAGAAGGAAATTCTGATTTCTCCAGAGAGTTTGGAGAAAATAAAGGGCATTGACAACCGTGGAAATAGATCCCTTTAGAAAGGCAATGAAGCTGATGATACACTGAAGATGAGTAGTGAAGGTTGGGAAGCAGAGGATGAGATTCTGTTATCCCAGTTGAAAGAACAGTTAGAAATAGAGAAAGTATCTAAGGAAGTAGAGTTACTTATAAAGTTACAACTGAGAGGGGAAATGAGAACTAAGGCTCCTGAATAAAAGAAAAGGAGATTGATAAGATACATGCAGAAGAGCCTGAGAGGTGGACCAGACTGCAATTATTGGTGTTTACGGGTGTATAGAAGGGCCCTCATGCATGTGTAGCACCACTGGCTATAGAATGGATTAATTTCTTGGGTAATTTTGCAAATCGATAATCATAAGAAAATGATAGAAAGGAATGTAGAAGTAAAAATGAACCCTCATTTTTATCTCATTGCAGATATGGACAAGGGAGAACCACTGGTGATGCTGATTTTGACAGTTAGTGCCTGGGAATGTAGCATAAATATTGTATTTAAAAAAATCAATGAGGTGGTCATGACTAGATTCAAATGGGTGATAACCCTAGTGATAAACTTACAGCTGTACAAAGAGTTATTGGTTTGTTTAGAAATTGAAATAGCAAAGCTCGATAAAGCTAGAACACAGGTAGCTTGGGATTACCAATAGAAAGAAGAATATTGCTGTATAATGGATCCTTTAGTACAAGAATCTAGAGATACTTTATAGACAATGGAAGGACAAGAGTTTATACCTGAAGGAGCCAGAGTTATTACAGACTAGAAGGAAACGTGCCATACTGCCTCTTATAGGGAAGGCAGTGAATGTTTTGTTCGAAACAGTGTCAGAAGACGATGTAAGAGTGATTAGAGGGAATTAGAAAATGTGGAAAAGAAATGAGTGATGGCTAAAGTAGTTAGAGGGAGTATATCCATTCTTAATGTTACCATGTTGGAACTGGCCAAGAATAGGGGCAGCATAAATTGGCTAATGTTCCAATTGCAGAGTTTTTGAGGTGTTGAATGTAATGGAAACCCTAGCAGTAGAATTAAGGAGATTGAAAGGGTTTTTACAACAATATTATCATTTGCTGTCGATAACAAGTAAGGTCCAACAGACCAGTCAATCATCAACCTTCTTGCTAGAGCATGTGAGAGCTCACTCAGTTGGATATGTTATCTATGGGACTCCTGTCACCAAGTATAATAACCCCAACCTGGTTAAAGGAAGTGTTGTTGGGCATACAGGCTAGATCACTTCATCCCCTTAGGTTACCTGTAGACTCCACCAAACAGTCATGGAAGTATTATAGTACCCTGGGATGTGTCACCTTATTGGAGAATAAGAAGTTGTTAGTACTGATATCAGTACCTCTGTTAGAGATATATCAATTAATAAATCTGCCCATGCCATATCCTAAAACCAATAAAAAATTAGAAGCTGTAGGTAGGTGTAAGGTGAAAGTGTAATTTTTAGCCTTAAATTTGGTCAGAACAAAATTTATGTTAACGAGTGAAGAAGCAAATAGATACAAGGTGGGTGCTTTAGGCATCAGTGTATCTGTAAGTCCAAACTATGTGGCTGGTAGCCATGATCTGTGTGTACTTGAATTATTCAAGAAAAGTAAGAGGGAAATTAAGAAGCATTGTCAAAGTATTGCCCAGTTATATTACCTACACCCATTAGGATATCAGATGGGATTTGGGTAGTAGCCACCCAAAGGGGACTATAAAATTATCTAAGGTCTGTGAAGAAAAAGCCACAAGAACTATAAGGGTGAAGCCACCGTTGTTCATTGTAGAGTTACCAATGGGTTGTGGAGCTCATGCTCCCTCACTGATACTTTCCCCCATTACCAGGTATGAGTATTTAATAGGTATATACACAACTTTCAGTGCATTATTCTTTTTGATATTTAAAAAAAAGTGAAAAATCAACCTACCCTAATGTACATATATATACACATACATAGACAAACGCACACACTCACATATATGTAGTGAAAATTGTAACTCACCTCAACACTAACGTTAACACATATGTGCCGTGTGCAAGATATATTTTTTGATAGGAAAAAACATGGCTACCCTGAGGGAGCTTATATTGCAAATGGTCACATATTTTCTCGTTGGCAGACATGTAAAACCATGAAAAGTGAAGATGAGTGAAAAGAATATAAAAACAACAAATGTTGTCACTTGTGGTCTTTAGTGTTTTTTGCGTTGAACACGAATTGATTAGAGGAGAAGCGGTGGTCAGTGTAAAGAGACGGAGAGGATAATTGTTGAATACAAAAGAAGGTTTTTGGTCAGACATTGCAATTAATTTTGTTGTTGTGAGATGCGACAACAGCTCTACACACATACATATATACAGATACATATGGAGAAAAGTTGATATAATCATTCATATATACATAGATATATATGGAGGAAAATTAAAAAACAAGGTAATCCAAAGTGATGAATTTGGACTACTTTGTTTTTCAATTTTTTTTCAAAGTGTTGGATGCTTTTCCATTATTTACTTGTATACATACATAAATATATATACATATGCGTATATATGTATATACATAAATATATATATGCATACACAAACATGTACGTATATACATTTATATAAGAAGATTCACTGGTACAAACAGAATTTTTAATTTGATTCAAAAAGTGTATGCATTCTATAAAAAGGACTCTTTCTTTTAGTTTTGTCTCAGAGAATGTCAGAGACACAGGCAATATGGAAAATTTACATGAATGGATAATGGAAAAGAGAGGGGTGAAAAACCAAAGACAGAAAAAAAAAAGACCATTAATCAGAGGAACTGGAATGGTTATGTCTGTTGTTTTCACCAAATGTATCAGGGGTGGTTCCACTAATATCATTAGTGTCGAATAAAAGAAGTTTGTAAAACTGTTTTTGATTGCAGAGCCTGAGTGGTGTTTTATAATATGGAGCACTTCAAGGATATATAGGTGTAACTTGTTGTCAGAAGGCTCCAAAATGCTAAATATTTTGGGATTATATTTGTTAGCAAATGGACTGTCCAACAGATGTTGTGCAATGGTGGGGGAATGAGTTCCGGTTGCGCAAATGCATTGAGCAGTTCAAACCATTTCTGTGGATACATGGGGGTATATGGAGCTTGATTCTAATCTCCAATCTCTGAGTGGTGTGCCTAATGTAGCAAATTAGGCAGCTTTTCTCAAGTTGGGGGACACCAGCTATTAGATTATGTGGAAATAATGTATTGGATTGGAGTATAGATTGCAGATTGATAGAGTTGAAGCAGTGGTTGACGGATTTTTTAATTTGTTCAATCAAGTACATTGAAGCCTGATGAAGGTTTACTAAAACTGAAATGTTTTAACATTGACTTTCCATTATAATAGCTCATGGTTTAAATTTCTGTACCCGCCAGGTATCAAACAGGAAGAGATCTATTCTGAGTTCGAAGTTCTTTTTACCCAAATTAAAAGACTTCAACCTGTTTCTAGAATTTATGTGAGGGATCTTAAAGCTAGGTTGAATGACTAAGCTCATTCATATGCTGGTACTCTGGTTTCTTATTCTAAATTTAAGTGGTATAGGGAGTAATTTCACACCCTAAAGTCACTTAGGAATAATAAATCATTAGTTAAAACCAGACCTGAGAAAGGTTCTGGGGTTGTCATTTTGGATTACCAGAACTACGTTGACAAAATGATAATCATTTTAGGAGACACCAAATTTAGTAGGCCCAGTCCAGGACCATACATTGAGACAAAATTCCAAAAGAACCTTGTCAAATGGGTCAAGAGTTGACTTTTTCCTTCTACTATTTCTGATTTAATTAGACCTACTGGATCTATTCGCCCCCATCTCTATGAATTGCCTAAAACTCATAAGGATGGTGGTCTCATTGAGACCTATTCTCTCTATGATAGGTTCTTCCCAACACAAGGTTGCTAAATGGCTGACAACTATTTTGCAACCTGTATTGGATTACTACAGCACCTGTTTTGATTTCTCTAGTTTCATAAAACATATCACTGATAAGTTTATGCATTCTTTTGATGTCTGTAGTTTATTTACCAGCGTACCTCTTTTTGAGACTATCAATATATATATACTGATTTATAATTTCGCAGCCATTTGCGACCCCCCTCCCGATTCTTGAGAATATATTTCTTGAGTCAATAAAATCTGCATCACAATAACAATTACCAGATGATGGGTCTCAACTAGTATCCAGTTGACAGACAAAAATAAAACAGGATGTAAGTCAATAAAGACCCTGTGCTACTATTAAATTGAAGCTGATATTTATACACAAACATATCCACTCAAAGACCAGCAGCTAATTGCAACCAAGGGAATGGGCTGGCCAATGTGCCCACAATAGAACATTTCAATGTGCCATAAAATAGTTCTCCTTCTTTTGGATCTGCACCTTACTACATAAGCAGGAAAATTTAGTGGTGGACGGGAGAAATCTTTTGGACCATATCACCCCTAATATCCGGTCATTGAACTTCCTAGATTGCAATCCCCTTAATTATTGTGTGTGTGGTGCAGCTGAGCAAGAGACCAAGAAAACAATGAGACTGCAGGAAATGCTTGCAGGAGATTCTGAAGTCATAAGCAAATGGTGATTTCTTTGAAACTAATCTATAGTATTTCAAGATATTTTTGATTGAATCTTGGTAAATATATCAATACAGTGAGATGTCAGAGTTATTTTCCTTTTTGCATAATTTTGACTACAATTAACCCATCACACCCAGTATATACATCTAGTCAGAAAGCAAAAAAAAAAAATCTGAATAAATTTTTCTTGTTTTAGCCATATTGCCACAAACTATCATAATTCTCAACATAAGGACAGTTTTCTGATGAAAGTTAAAAGCCAAAAAAAATTAAGTAAATAAAAATATAAAAGAAAATAAATAAGTAATAAAACACTCTTTAGAGTCAGCTCCAAATAACATTGATTACAAAGATAAAAAAAAAAAATGATAGGAGGAAAGAGGTTTTAAAAGTCAGATGAATTAGAGAGGATATCAATTGATTACCAATTTCATACTGACACAAAGAGTTCCAGTGTTGGACTTTGAACAGTCATTACTGATTTGTTGACAAGGTAACAGAAGCAAGAAAATTTATCTAATAAATTTGTGAGATTATGTTGACAATGGGTAAGAAAACATTAATTTAATAATTGATAATTTCTATTTACCCAAACCATGAGTAGTATGCTATACAAGGGCAATTTTTAAGTGGGGTATGGCTAGTTTGAATTCAGAGCTCTTCTTCTAGATTGGTTGTCTTACCAAGGCTAAAGAAATCAGTTTGTACAACTATTTACCCATAGCTAAAGAGATAACAGATAGATTCATGCCCTTTTCAAGAGTATTAGAATGAATTGAAACATCAAAAGCTTCTTCTAGGATTTGAACTTAAGTCATAAATTTTATTTCCTATGCTAATAACAATTATGCTAAGTGCACCTCAAAATATTTGATAGCTAATGGTTAATATCACAATGAAAGTGTTCAGCTGTTTCTAAAATATTTGGATCATTAATAACACTTCTATTCACTATTCAGAACATGATTAAGAAATGAAAACTAAAACGCAGTACAACTATTTTGGTAATCAAATATTTATCAGTAACAAATTTTACTTTTATTTCTTTATACTACTATATATATATAAATACTATTGCCTTCAATAAGTTTCCAGATTTTTTTTGTATAGGCATTTAAAATTGTCGTAGACTCTTTAAAATTCAGTATGTTATTGCTATACATCTTATGAGATGACTGACCAATTTTTATGATTTCACCTTCAGATGAACAGCTACAGCAGCAAATGGAATACACCCTACAAAAACCTGATTGTCACAGCTGGTGAATTTCAAAAATGCAATCTGGACGTGAGGACACTTTAGAAGAATGATATGCAATAAAAATCTGTTTTAAACTTGGAAAAAATGCCACAGAAACATATGGAATGCTTCAGACTGCTTTTTGACCATCTTGCATGAATCGAGCATCAGTTTTTGAGTGGCATAAGAGATTCAAGGAAGGCAGGGAATCTGTGAGGAATGATGAGAGGTGTGGGAGGAGTAAGGAAGTCAGAACACCAGAGCTGATTGGCCAAATAAAAAATTTCATGGATAAGGACTGTTGTGTGTCTATAGAGACAATAAGTGCATAGTTTGATGTCAGTGTGGGAACTGTACACACAATCATTCATGAGGAACTGAAGATGTGGAAGATTTGCGCCAAGTTTGTCCCAAGGGTGCTCAGAGAAGATCAAAAAGACGTTGTCATGACAGCAGGGAGATGGTCGAGCTGATCAATTCAGATCCTGCAGTTCTTGATACTCTGGTGACCTGTGATGAAAGTTGGATCTACTGCTATGACCAAGAGATAGGGTTCCCAGTGGAAGCATGCTGGCTCTCCCAGACCCAAGAAGGCCAGACAGAGCAAATCCACCCACAAACTTTTGATGATCCGATTTTTTTTGACAGCACTGGTATGATCTACATGCACTGGGTTCCCACTGGACAGACAGTTAACAAAGAATTACTATGTTGAGGCTTTAAGGGAGTTCAGGAAGAGATTCCGTCGGAAGAGGCCAGCACTCTTCAAATCGGGTCAGTGGAATTTTCACCAGTCCACAACTCCATCCTTGTCAAAGACTATTTGACTAAGATGGGCATCAAGACAGTTCTTCAGCCTCCCTATAGTCCAAACCTTGCTCCCTGTGACTTTTGGTTATTGCCTAAGCTTAAGGAAAAACTTAGAGGCTATTGTTATGAGACAATTGAGGAGATGAAAGAGGATGTGACGAAGGTCATTGACACGCTCACACAAGCGGACTTCCATGGGACCTTCCAGAAGTTGTTGGAACGGTACAAGAAGTGCATTGCAGCTGGAGGAGATTACTTTGAAGGGGACTAGAGTTTAATGTCTACTGTCAATAATAAAAGTGGCCATACAAAAAAAATCTGGAAACTTATTGTGTGCTCCTTGTATATCTCCAAACATACGGGAAAAAATATTAACTTACCAAAATCATTTAGTTTTGAAGGTGTAGAAAATGTAGAAGAAATATTATCCAACTTCTTATTGTTCTTTGTACTCTTGAAGCTGTAAACTTTATGTTTTTTGGAGGAGGCAGTCAGCAAGGATTTTTCTGGAGATGGCTTTCGACAGGAACTTGATATATCTAAAAATTCTAGATATGAATCAACAGAGGCTTTTTCAATCACAGTATTTTTTTTATCAGTTTTTCTGTTACCTATGACCCCTGGCAAATCTGTAAAATTCTCAGCAGAAGTTTTCTGTGTCACTAAGCAATCTTTCTTTGTAGATGATTGGATTGCAAAGGATATTTCTTGCTCTGTAAGCTGTGAAAGAAGTTCATCTGTATCACTATCTGAGAAGTCAATATCTAAATTATCATTCATGCCCGTATCATTGCTTTTTTTTTCAACATGATTCCTAGCCATATAATCAGCATCAATAATATGCAATGAGTTGGAGTGTTTCTTCAGAAAAAATTCTCTACTTTCAGTCTTTGTTTCTTTTTGCTTATTTGTATATTGAAGGCCTAAAGATGAAGTCTTGCAACAGGTAAGGGAAGTTTTCTCATCTTTTCCCAACTTTTTATTGAATACATCAACTGGAGAAGGTTTCTTTTCATCCATTTTATTCTCACTTGATTGAGTCACTTTGGCCATGAAAGATTCATCACAAAAAAGATCATCATCACTCCAAGATGTTTCTTCATTGTTTACCATACAAGAATCAGAGCTGTGACTGACAGGAGCTGCATTTTTCTTCATGCCAGAGAAAGTGGGTTCACTTACATTTCGTAAGCACTTGGTTAAATTTTTATTAGAATAGTTATGTCCTTCACTCTTTGATGAAGTATACTGGAGTGGCTGTTTTATGGCTTCAAGTGAATCTGTAATGCTGAGGGAAAGGGAGAACAAAATTTAATTTTTCTTTTACTAAACAAAATATAAGTAATTTTCTTTGGTAGGTGTGAACAAAAATATACTTCTGTTTAGATACCAAAAATGTGCTGATCTTAAAAAATTCACAAAAATCAGGTAATTGTCAAATTTTAATAAATTTCTAAGTAATTGAAGTAAAGTTTATTTTCAAAAGAAGTTTATATTTGAAATTTTGGAATTAACAAAGTGTTTTTTGTCAAGTTTAAAATTTAAAGTAAATATTGTTCTTTTCAAGACAATTTTTTACTTGTTTATTTTTTTTATAAGGAATGTGGTCAGTAAAAAGAAAAAAAAAAGAAAAGAAAATATTCTCGTCAATTCTTTTAGAGATATTTTCTTAACTGACAATTCTTTTTTAAATTCTTTCATTGTATCAAAGAGAGTGAGATTTTGTAGTTCAAATACAACACTGAATAAATAAATATGACTAGAATGATGAAAAAATATTTGGTGAAACTATCTTTTTATATCTATTTTCTATATGTGGTTTTTCATTGGATGTTAGTTTTGGTGTAGAAGTATGTTTAGAGTTTAAATACTTTATTGAACAGGATGATTGATAAGACATTTTTATAGTCTTCTATAAAAAAAAAAGTCTGCGTGTAGTAGTATCCTACATACTCCCAGGGCAAGAATGGACTTGCCCAAAATTTTTTATTTAACCGACTTTTTGTTCTATTATTTTTGCAGCTATATTCTGTTTTTTTGAATAAAGCTTAGTATATTTACAGTTGTTCTGGGTTCTGTTTTTATTCTACAACAATTTAGTCAACAAAACAAAAGCATGGAAACTGCATGGGAGCCAAAATGTCTAGATATAGAAGCCAGTTCTCCGACAGCTGCCAGAGATTACCACCATTGGCAGTTTGCCAATGGCGGTAATCTCTGGCAGCTGTCGGAGAACTGGCTTCTATATCTAGACATTATATAGAAGATTTCCACGACAAAATACCAAACAAATACCAGGCCCTCCTGAGTTGTTTAAGTTCCAGAGTATTCAAATATATCGAAGGATATACAGACTTCGAAGTTGCCATAGAAAAACTGGATGCCCATTTCATAAAAATACCTTTGTAAGACATTTGTTGGTTACAAGATGACAGAAGCCAGAAGAATCACTGGACAAATTTTTTAGAGAAGATAAATTGAAGAAAATCAGCAATTTCAGAGACCATACTGCTGAAGAATGCGGCAACGAAGCTATGTGTGATGCCTTCATCTTTGGCTTGAGCTCACATTCAATATGACAGCGGCAATTAGAAAATAAAACCTTGGACTTACAAACAGCGTACACACAAGCTTCTGCTCTGGACTTAGTGCAACAAAATAATGAGTTGTATACTACTCTGGAAGCCCAACTGGCAACATTAGTTAACCCGGAGCCTCTAAAAGTAGTTTATGAACTCAGTCAACTTGAAGAACAAGCTATGACTGTGGCTTACCAAGCTAAATGTAAATGTTTCTTTTGTGGGTTCCCTTATCATTCATGGGATTGCTGTCCTGCTCATGTGGCTACTTGTAAAAAATGCTCAAAAAAAAGGACATTATGCTTGCGCATATCAATCCAAGTCCTTGTTAGCAGCCATAGCGGATCCTCATGCACTAATGTACCACGGGAACTCCACTCCTCTGCAACATCTGTAATAATTAACAAAATTTGACTGAGTGCTCTACTTGATTCTTGTAGTACTGATAGCTACATCAGCAACAGAGTAGCATGAGAATTGAAATCGGAAATTCACCCCTCTGATAAAAGTATTATCTTGGCTCAAAAAACGTTAAACACAATCACAAGGGGATACGTAGTTGTAAATTTACTTCTTTGCCTTAACGGCCAGTCATATGTTGCTACTCATCTTGGTGTCCTGAAGAATTTATGTTCTGATATGATATTCGGCCAGAATTTTCTATGCCAGCATCAGAAAATAACATTTAAATACGGTGGGCCATTACCCGAAATAACTGTAGACAATAATTTTGCACATTAAATACAGTGGAGATGGAAGAGCTTTCTCTATTTCCTAATATATTACTGAGTCATAAACTTAACTGAAAAATACTGGGAGTAGGTACTCCTAGAAGTGCTACACTCTGCTAGATCATTGCTGTCTACTTCTACAAATACTATCCTGCATGAATGTTTCTTATCATTCTCCCACTGTTCATCACATGGCATTTCTCTCCCATTTTGGTTGATGTCACCAGGGCCCTTGCTATTTAAAAGATTTGTAAGAAATAACAAAACCAACCCTTATGTGGATCAGGTTGAACTTCTAAATAATAATCCGACTTATGCCAATATAAAATATCCAAGTGGAAGGGAGTCCACTGTATCTGTTCGTGATTTGGCCACCTGTCTTGAAATAGAGTTACCACCGGAGTCTTCCACGATGGAGCCAAATAAGATATTAGTTGTCTAAATTTCTGAGATGAAGCTTTTTGATTTTTATCATTAAGGGTTTTCAGACTATTGTCTTCATCTTTATTGTTATTTCGGAATTCGAACTACGTCCTTTATTGAAACCACGGGGGTCGCCTGTTCTGATTCCGTTAACCATAACCGGGTACAAGTGTTAAGTATTCCTGTATTGTTACTCACCTGTAGTGAAGATTGAACCTGCAACCTCCAGATAATTGTCTCCTTAGAAGCTTAGGGAACCAACCCATATAACCGTTACGCCATGTGTCCTGCTGGATAATTCAGAGTGAATTTTTGGGACTTATAAACTTAATGTTCTTACTTGATCCCCGTGGTTTCAATAAAGGACGTAGTTCGAAGTTCCGTGAAGGTTCCCGAGTTTGATAAACACCTGAAGAAGGCCGGAGGATATATCAGCCGAAACGTGGAAATAACAATAAAGATGAAGACAATAGTCCGAAAACCCTTAATGATAAAAAACAGATAAGAGTTCCCTAGTTGTTCCCATACAGGAGGAGGACACAATGTCTAATGAAGATGTTGCAGGAGTTCAATAGCTAAGGAGATCTGAACAAACAAGAAAACCCCCAGGTCATTATGGATGGTAAAACCATTTTTTAAAAGCAGATTCTTAAAAAATAAAAATGAACCCTCATGTATGAAAAAAATTATGGATGGTAATTTTTCTAGAAGAGAAGAATGTAGTAGTATCCTACACACTCCCTGGGCAAGAATGGACTAGCCCAAATTTTTTTATTTCACTGACTTTTTGTTCTATTATTTTTGCAGCTATATTCTGTTTTGTTGGATAAAGCTTAGTATATTTACAGTTGATCTGGGTTCTGTTTTTATTCTACAACACTGTGTACATTTCTTTTTACAATGTTTTTCTTTTTGACAAGAAATACTTCTTTATTTGTTTTAACTTAATTCACAAGATACGCCATTTAAGAGGTATAATCCTCAAACATAACACTCAAAACACACTAAATATTATTAATTTTGCAATTTCCTTACTTTTGAAAGAGGCTTTTATAAACTGTCATTCAATGTATTGTTAAAGTAATGTAAATAAAACAGAAACTGAACAATTAACAAGTCAGTATAAATTATAATAGCTGAAAGTAGGTTAATTGTTTTTGTATTTAAGACAGAAATTTGGAATTATTTCTTTTTAGCAAAAAATGAAAAAAAAAAATTAAAACTATACTTCTGTATATCTATGTTTTAAATATAGGCTGATAAAGTTTCTACCAAAAATTGTGTATCTGTTTTTTTTCACACCTACTTCTTTGGTAAGAAATAACAAATGAATATCAATGTAATTTCAACAGAGAAACACAGAAACGCTGATTTTTTCCTCTTCCTAATTCTGATTGTTTTTTTAGGAAGATAAAGGATAATAATAGCCAAAATCATTAATAATGATTCATCTAAAAAAATGTGAGTTGTGATAAATAAAAACAACTAGAATTAGAAAGATGAAGGATGATATTAGCGAAAATTACCAATGATAATTATTGATAGAGCTTCATCATCATATCTGAAGAAGAAGAACAACAACAACAGCAAGAAGTTTATATCAAGAAAGTTTTGTGTAGATACTATAAGTAAGCAAGTATAGTAGATCATTTTATTAGTGTAGTGAGTTCATTCCTCACATAGGCATGGCTACAGTAACTTTATTTCAGACTAGAAGTCTTCAATCTTTTTTTTTTTGTAAATAAGAACTTTCACAACTAGTATAGTGGGCAACAAATCCTTTTCAAGTCAAATTTGGACCTAATAATAAAAGTCTTGAATAATAATTCCTATTTAAGATAATGCACAAAACATTTATATCTAAACAAGTTTTTAGAAATTGTTTATAATTATGGAAAAGAGAATAAACATATACCAGATATAAAATGTAGTTACTAGGTGAAATAATGAGCATAATATACAAAAGAAAAATTAATTCAAATAAACTAAAATGGAAATATTTTGCATCAAAACTATTCTTAATAACAATTATCTATTTTTATTCTAATTTCAAAAAACACTTTTTAATAAATAGCACATTAAAGTACAAACTAAAAAAATATATTTTCATAAAAAAAAAAAATTAAAAAATCCAGATCTTTTTTGTAATTTGACCTAATTATGACAACAAATTTGTAATTTGTTTTAAAGAGAAAAATAAAGTTCAAAAACTTTTTCACTTTTAACTCCTGTGATCATGTGCTACATGAAATAAAGTTTAATAATTGAGTACCTTATCACAGAATAATAGTTAGCCAGTCTCATCAGGTACACACTATAGTGCAATTGGAAGCGGAATCAGTGAACCAAGTTCAATTCCTGAACGAGGCTATTTTTGACTTTTTGCTAATGTCTTTGGGAAAGGCAAGAATCCAGATGTTCTCTCTCTCCAGCTATAGGTAATTTAGGCTGGTTAGGCAATCAGAAAGAACAGTCTGAATTCAAACTAGTTGTACTCCACTTAAAATAAAAAAAATGATCTTGTATAATTCTGCCTGTGGTAGAGGGGATTGAATAAATACATAACTTAGTGCAATAGTCATTAAACAAGTATAGTAGATTAACTTATTATTGTAGTGAGTACATCTATCACAGGTATCTAACAATGGCTACCTTGTGCTAGACTAATCTACACTTAATAAATGACATATTCAACACCTTGCTGTGGTGTAATGGTTAGCAAACTGTTTGCATAAAGCATTACTAGTATAATGAATTCTATTACCTACATTTTCAGTCTTGTGCCAGACTAAGCTGAGTTTATAAAAAATGATATTAAGAAAGTCTAAGTCTTTATTTGTTTTTACCAATAATTTATGAATTACTATCTTAGAAATATTCTTGCAGTTTCTATTACTGATATATATGTATTTACCCAACTCCTCTGCAACAAGTAGGATGTGTCATAAGAGGAGCAGTGCTGGTTTGAATTCAGAATTTTCTTTCTCCTAGACTGGTTGCCTTACCAAAGCTGGAGAACCCAGTCTAACTTACTGTTTACCCATAGCTGGGAGAAGGGAGGAGATGGGTTCATGCCTTTTCGAAGAGCATCAGTGTGACTGTTCAAAGTCACTAACAAAATTTTTTAAAAGTGCTTGATGCTCTTATTAAGCAGAGCCAATTTTAAATATTAAAATGATCATTATATCATATACTCCACATGACTCCAAATTTCATTGAACATAAAAGTTGGATTCATGAGCTGTGTTTGACATTGTGACACATATATACATGCATATTTTGAGAACTTGACATAACTCAAAATGTCAATAGTTTTGAGTAAACTCTTAAATTTGCAATGTCTTTTTTGTTAGTAATTAACTTTTAAAAGAAAATTTTGCATATAAAAACTCAGAATTTATGAATTCAATGTTCTATTTGTACTTAAACACTTTGAATATCTTAAGTTAGCAAAAATAACAAATTAAAGCAAGAAATAAGAAAATATATTCCTAATTTTATACCATAAAATTATCTCTAAAAAGTAAATCAATTTTGTACATTTTCATTCATCTCCAATTAAATAAATGTTAGATATTAAATGTTAAGTTTACACTGTCTAAATTATATTTTACGTTGAAAATAGCATTTCTTTATTAAATGCCAAGTAATTTTGAAAATGTATCTTTAATATATTATACAAGAATATATTAATATCAGTTCCACATAAAGATCAGTAAAAAAAAATACCTTTTAAGATTTGTAGAATCATCTGCCAATTTTTCTTTTGCTGTAAAAGATTTTCAAAAAGAACAATTTTTTTTTTACTCAAAGAAATATTATAAAAATAAATCAACTGAAAAAAACAACAAAAAAAACCAACAAAACAGAAAAATAACAAAATCACAAAGAAAATGAATGAGAAGAATTCAGAAAATCATACTTCACATGCTAAGCTTAGTTTAATTTGGCATTAAGTGTAAAAAGTAAAGTTGGTGACCCGAAGGCTCCCTTTTCAATAGCTGCTGTACTGAGGTGTAGGAAAGGGTGCTACTCCTTTCCCTGCATTGCTCCACTTTACCCTTGATCCATAACTTATAATGATGAGTTAAGCATCAAGTACCATTTTTTTTTGAGTCTTTGTTATGACTCAACCTGGAATTGAACCTTGGTCTCTCAGACAATTGGTAAACACTACTCATTAGGCCAATGACCCAGTTTGCATTAAGTGTAAGGCATTCAATAAAAATCAAACTCAATATAAAAATAATGATCTACAAGAGTAGCTTGTTAGTCACTACTCTATGGTGAAGGAATAAACTGAAGACAAAAAATGTCAATTATGTATTGGGAAACTTAAACAAAACTTAACTTTCTGGTTAGAATACAAAAAATAACATTTGATTTTTAGTAGTAAAATATTTTAAAACATTTTCTTAAATAATACATTTTTTTCTTACTCGCTGACAATATTATCTAAACATAGCATTAAATGGTTGGTTGGTTGGTTTTATGGCATATCAACCCTTAATGGGTTATTTAATGCCAAAATCAGTTTTTTAAGCAATTATATGGCTTCAAGTTCCTTCTAGAGTGGAGATGCCCCCCGTTTGATTATAGCACATATATTCTGTTTTGTGTGCATTAACATAGAGGCCTATGCCTGCGGCTGCTCATTCCAAACTATGCAGTAGTGCTTCGGCTTGGTTGGGTGTATTTGACAGTATCGCTATGTCATCGGCGTAGTTGGCTTCGGTAATTGTTTTTGCGGGGTACCTTCTGCTTCTTTTCTTCGACAGCTCGAAGCCATTCTCTCTGATTTTGTCAATCGATGTTCTAAAGACAAATTCACTTAGCTAGGAAGCAGTGTCGAATCAACCGAAAAGGACATCGAAACGAGGTTAACGAAAGCATGGACAGCTATCAATAGGCTATTGATTGTATGGAAGTCAGACCTAACCGATAAAATGAAATGCAGTTTCTTCCAGGCAGCGGTCACATCGATACTGCTATATGGCTGCACTACATGGACGCTAACAAAACGGCTGGAGAAGAAGCTAGACGGCAATTACACAAGAATGCTGCGTGCAATCTTGAACAAGTCCTGGCGGCAACACCCCACAAGACACCAACTGTACGGCCACCTGCCCCCTATCATGAAAACTATTCAAGTTAGACGAACCAGACATACAGAACACTGCTGGAGAAGCAGGGACGAACTCATAAGAGATGTACTCTTATGGACCCCCACACATGGCCGTGCAAAAGCAGGACAACCAGCACAAACATACATTCAGCAGCTATGTGAGGATACGGGATGTTGTCCTGAAGACCTGCCTAGGGCGATGAATGATAGGGAGGAGTGGCGAGAGAGGGTCAGGGATATCCGTGCCACCAGCGCGACATGATGATGATGATGATGGCTTCAAGTAACCAATGATAATAAACAAATAACTTCAAGTAACTATTTTTAATATTAACAATTCATACATAATTATATTTTAAATAACTATTTCTTTTTAATGATAAAAAGTTGTTTGCACCCAGTATTTTGATCAAATACTAATAATTTATATATAATTATGTTTTCAAAAATTTCAAGCAATTATTATTATTATTATTACAAATAAACAATGAGAGCTTCAAGTAACTACTCTTAATACAAATAATTTGCATATAGTTATATGGTTTTAAGTATTCTTATCTAATACAAATAACTTTCAAACAAAATATTTTTGACCCATAGATGAGACTAACAGATTCTACCATTTTGGATCAGAGTGGACCTGAGAGTAATGGGAATGAAGGGATACACCACATTTTCCAGAGCTCCAGAAAGTATGCACTATGCAAGGGAAAGGTGTACAGAGAGCAGTCCAAGTGGTTGTAGTAGTAGTTGTCTATCGGATCCGATGATGACGTGATGAGTTGCAAAACTGACCTGTGCGTGAAAGTTTTATAGTGAGAAGACCAGTGCACAGGGGCAATCCCACTCTCTCGGTCTGGGAAGTCTTGATCTAGTGGCATGAAGAATCATTATGATGCGAGACTGCCAGGCTGCAGTGGATGACTAGGACTTCTTTGGGTGCCACGTCCTCCTCTAGGCGCTCCGATGACACTTGCTGCCACTGCCTTTACAACTGTTGGCTCTTCAGGTGAACTCTTCCACTTGTCCCGCCCAGAGTCAGGCTTTGCATGCAGTAGGGCCGACACTGATGACGTGATGAGTTGCAAAACTGACCTGTGCGTGAAAGTTTTATAGTGAGAAGACCAGTGCACAGGGGCAATCCCACTCTCTCGGTCTGGGAAGTCTTGATCTAGTGGCATGAAGAATCATTATGATGCGAGATTGCCAGGCTGCAGTGGATGACTAGGACTTCTTTGGGTGCCATGTCCTCCTCTAGGCTCTCCGATGACACTTGCTGCCACTGCCTTTACAACTGTTGGCTCTTCAGGTGAACTCTTCCACTTGTCCCACCCAGAGTCAGGCTTTGCATGCAGTAGGGCCGACACTACCCAATTCAAACTCGGTTACCCTCACCTGGTTTAGTAAGCTTGCCAAAGCCAGTACCCAGGGTGTAGCCGCCATTGCATGCGACAGCTATGGGGAGCCACAGGTGAGAGCTGAGTGCCAGGGGAGGTTCAGTGGCAGACAAGCTGTCCTAAAAGGACATGGCGAGCCCCTTTACCAAAGGTACTGACCACTTCCTGAACATCCCATACACCTGACATGCAATAATATATATATACAAATATATATATATATATATATATATATATATATATATATATATATATATATATATAATCAATTCATGGGTTCCAAAATCAAAGAAGTACGACGTGTCATTTTGAAGCCCAAACCAAAAACAAATACATTAACCTTTGTAAACAGAATCTAATATATCATTTTATATTCTGAATACAGTATAATTGTTTAAAAATCATACATTAAAATTACTTTGAATGTTAAAGAAATTAGAACAGTTTATTTTTTCTTAACTGATTTAACTGTAATCATATTTCACATTTCAAACAGTACAATCACGAAAGATAACAGGAAAAAAAAAAAGAAAAAAAAAAGAATATACCTATCACTTGGTGAACTATTTATTTATTCAATAATACATTTTGACATAATGAAACGTTTTAGTTCCACTTTGAATCCAAAATAAACAGTAATAAACTCAAGCAACACTTACAGATCTTCCGTATGAATTTCAAATCAAGTTATTAAATAATAGATGAATAAAACTATATTTAATGAATTTATAACGCTAAAGATAATTATATTAATGAATTAAATTTGAGTGATTTGTATTAGAAAAAAAAGAAAGAAAAGAAACTACATTAAATTTATACATTAAATATTAAATCAAACATAAAAATTGTACTTTATGAATGTTAAAATATATCAAATACAATAAATCTATACTGTATTCATGAAATAAGTCATTGAAATTAAAATCAAAATTATTAATTATCATATTAACCCTTAATATTTACTTTAAAAAAAAAAAAAGAAAAAAAGACGAATATTCACATTAAAAACTGTTATATTAAAAAATACATTAGAAAAAATCCGTTTTATGGAGCTTTGAAAAAATATGTCATACCTCTCCAAAGAAACGCCTGGAAGTGGTTGTATATTTGTAATAACTGACAATGGTTCATTTATTAAAATATTTAATAACTAACCATGGTTTATTTATCAAAATTTGTAACAATAATAATTTATTTCTAAAATAATATCAATGATTCATTTTATTTTAGAGGCCTGCTACTTGAGGGGCTGTTCCTTTTGCTCACTTCATTTACTGTCTGCCATGCTATTCATGAATGTCTATCTCTTACTGAGTTTCTGATTTTATTGATCTGAACTTAAATGTATTCTTGTTCTTTTTAGTATGTGTGTTAGTTCTGTCTGAGTTTTCTAAAGTTTCTATGAGCTGGCATTTGTTGGGTTTCTTTTATTAAGCATGGATGCATTTTTTCCTAACTACTAGTGACTCCCATGGAATTCAATATTTGGCTCTTGGTTTATTTGGTATGCACTCTGCAGCTGCTTTCAAATGAATGGTAACAAAGTCTTCATATTTGTCATTTGAAGCATGCCTTTCAGATGTCAACTGAAGAGTATTAAATTTGTTTCTTACAGTTATTGTATATTCATTGCTAATGTCTCTATTGGTAAGTGAGGGCCAGTCATAACAAAGGATTTTGATTGCTTATTTCTTATTTCTGTGCAGACACAGGTGTATCTTTGAGATGATTCTGTGATTGGAAGATAGTCCTTCAAAAGAGTAGGTCTCATAGTTTAGAGTGCTATTTATCCACTTCTTGTTTAAGAGCATATAATCTAGCTGTGCTTTGGAGTTATTTGGTTAAGTGTAGGTCGATAGTTTTCCCTCCTTTTTTTTGGAATTTAGTTTTTAGGCATGAAAAACTGTTCTCAGGTAAAAAATCTGCTAGATATTCACCATTCTTGTTCAGCAGGTTGTGTAAGCCAAATCTATTATTTTTGTCTTTGCCTATTTAAGCATTCATGTCTCCACCAATTATTAGAAAACTGAGTTTTGGGAACGTGTCAAACAAGCGAAGGTAGCCGGTTGCAGAAGCTTGTGATATTCAGTTCATCACTGATATTGGTGGAACTGTAGCAAGAGATGACTGTTGTGTAGAAGCTGCCATTAAATGAAGCACACATCACTCTCGGTTAGGTTTGGTTTGGTTTGGTTTCTTTGTTTAATGGCATATCAACCTTTGTAGGTTATTTAATGCCAAAGCCATTCTCCTAGAAGAACAGTAGTGGTGCTATTTAACTCATAGCTGGGAGGATAAGGGGGTTCATACCTTTCCCAAAGGTATTGGCCCAAAAGTGAATGTAATAATGCGACTGGAGTTCGAACTCGCTTATTACGATTCCGCAGTCCATTGCTTTAACCATTACACCACAAAGACCCCCCACCATTCTCGGTTAGGTTCTTTTGATGCTATTTAGCATTTTTAAGGCATGAGGACAGAGATTATGATAGCATTGACAGAGTTTTTCTATGCAGATACTAAGATAAAAATATTAAAATACCATGATACTAACAATGATTGAACATTGCCAGTATCATGGTAATTTAATTCTAGTACACTAAGGTGATATTCATGTTCTTACACACATCTATATTATGCTTGATTGCAGAGCTGTAAGCTTAGGTCGCTGGTTTATTGCATCTAAAGTTTTAAAATTAAAAGTTACTATGAGAACATTTTTTTGCATGTAAGTAAGTTAGATTTGGGCTCTGTAGCAGATTTTTTGAAAACTGGAGTAAGAAAGCCAACCTCAGCAAAACATGGTTCCTGTTTACCGGCAGGAAGGGCAATGTGATTTGGAAGTATAGTTTGGATTAGTGTCATAGTATTCTTTCATTGACAGTGATGGTTTATTTCTTAAAATTTGTAATAACAATGGTTCATTTATTAACATTTGTAATAACAAGGTTTCATTTATCAAAATTTGAAAAAACTGATTCATTTATTAAAAATTTTTAATGATTGATAATGGTTCATTCATTAAATGCAAATAACATTACTGTCCTTCAAATCAAAATGTGATGCACAATGTGTGGGAATATTCAAAACTTGACATCTTGCATACATTTTTAAAATCCTATAAAAATACCATTTTCTGTAATAGTTACAATAAGAAGTAATCTGATGCCAGAATAGGCACAGCTTTGTAAATAATAAAACACAAAAGAAAAATAATGTAGCATTTTGTTCCATCACACTCACCTCTAGCTGTAGTAGATTTTTCACTCTGCCACATCTCTTGCTATATCTTTGCTCTGTCTCATATCTCGCAATCTTCATTCCATCATGTTTCTTACTTTGTAGATCTTTATTCTGTCATGTTTTTTGCTATCATAGATCTTCATTCCCTCATATCTCTATCATAGATCTTAGCTCTATCTTAGCGCTATCATAGATCTTAGCTCTATCAAAGGTAAAGTGCCAGAACAACCTTTTCATATACTGTCTCTATAGGCGCACAATCTGTATGTGTGTGGCATTACTTCTGCTGTACTCTCTATAAATTCCTTATGTCTACAGCAGCCATTTTTTCCTGTCAAAATGACCCAGCATGCTAGACATGTTTTCATGCATTTTGTCAGAGGGGGTAAGTTATCTCTTTCACCACAAATAGACTTAAATAATTTGGTATCAAGGCCAGTACAAGGGAAGTAAATCAACATTGTTGTAAAATTCATAGAATTATTTGGATAGTTTAAAAAAAAAGACTATTTTTTCTATGTACCATCAAAGAAAGAGACCAGAACAAGTGAGTCTTTCTCTTTTCTTTTTGTTTACAATGAAGCAATATTACACCATTCTCTAGGATTAATTTGTTATATATCATATTTTTCTACTTTTATTTTATCAACTTGACAAGTAGCAAATATTGCCCTTCTACTTTGTATTTTCAGAAAGAAAATGATTACAAACCTTCATTCTCTATCTGCATTTCTAATTTTTTAATCATTTCTTCCATGTCAGAAGTTGTTTTATTTCGGGAGGATAGTTTTCTTCTTCTGGAAAAAAAAGTATTGTATAAAAATATTGATGTTACACAGCAAGTTTTTTCACCTTTAAATAGTCAATGTTAGTACATTTTCACTAAGTACAACTCCAACCAAAACTGCTTCTCCCTGATACTAAATTAAAATCAACAGCTTTACTTTTACAAATAAAATTCTAACTGACTTTTAGGGGCTTTGATAGAGACTTTTAGAAGATGCAAAAAACTTTCCTCCTATGAGGGACAGTTTAGAAACTGAGTTGGCCTGTTTGTTTCTTTTGTTGCTGGGAATCAAATGACAACATTATGTAAGATCAATTGTGTTATAATATTCTTTATTATTGGTTGTAAACAAGATTTGTGTGTTTATGTGAATTATGCAAAGAGTTGAATGTAATACTAACCACAGACTTTTATGAGCAAAATTGCAAGTCTGTATAAAACAATATGTAACAGGAAATGGAGTAAAGGTGCCTACACATACTAAGTTGAAGATCCAGTTTTCTGTTCAAATCTGGATCATCTATTGATAATATATTAAGTTGCTAGAGAGATTTGATTAAAAAAGAAGAATTTTAGGAATTAGTTGGAATTCATTTACTCCTGTTTATGAATAAAAAAAGTGCAATTTAAAAAAAGATAGCAATGGAATGTTGAAAATATAAAAGGTTAAGATCATAATCAAACAATTACAAATAAATCAAATTAATTTACGAATAAAACCTGACCTGTAATGTTTGCAATTGTTTTCCTATCATATGAACCCACAAACATACACAGAATCAAGCTGTTGACAATAAGATCTGGCCTCTAGACCTGAAAAGAATGCCTCCTTAACATGTACCAGATACTGCAGTTCACAATAGATTGTTCAATTGTCATCACATATGGATGAATCTACAGGAGAGAAGCTGGCTCGTTGAGCCATCTGACATATATGACCAAGTAATAGAAAAGTCTCAATCGTCTGACAAGAAGTGGTAATCATCATATATATATATATATATATATATATTTATATACACAACTTCATTTCGTGAAAAAGTAAGGAAAGTAGAATTACTTATGAGCAATTTCTTACCGTTTTATAGGAAGCTGCTGGATACTAGGTAAATATGGCTTTGTATTCACAAATATATTATTAATATTACTACTGCTGTTGCTTGGAGTCTCATCTTCCTGAAAATAAGAAAAATATGAATATATTCCCAATCTTTTTATTCACTACTTTCATGAAAAGAAATGCTTGTTATTTAAAGTATATTGCTGAAATATTAAAAAAAACCTGGGTGTCTTCTGAAATTATGCAAGAAAATGGTTTCATAATTCCATATATTTTTCTAGATAGTTATTTGTTATATAAAAGAATGGGTTGAAAAGTTTACATGATGACATCATATCTGCTCATGATAGGAAACAAGCACAAGGAACACTGATGGTAGAAATGTGTGGACCAATACAAGTAGAACTATAGTGAAAAGTAAACCTCATTTAGTCACATTTTATGAGTATGTTAGTCAGCCTATGAATTTTTCAGTCAACCCTTATATATAATATACACACACACTGTACTTAGAATTCATTTTTTATCTTGAAAACACCAAAGAAAATCATGATTTGATGTTAAAATCTCATTTGAGTAATAAGAATGTCAAAATTAGAATGTCTTCTGCTCAATCCAGTATGAGAAGTGTTAGAGGGTTCCATTGTGATCTGAATGACAGGACTGAATGTTAAAATCTTATGTTCCTCAACCCACTGGTTGAGGAACATAAGATTTAAAAAATAATAAGATTAAAAAAATACGATTTAAAAAAAAGACTATGAAATCAGTAAGGGAAGCATTTTGGGTTTAGCTAACAGTTTTAATAAATGGCTTAATATTGACAGTTAATTCTCTTAATACCAGCAAAGCATCTTAACATAGTTAAATGATTCTGTTGAACTAACATGTTCTAGTTGAAAATATGAAAAAGAAGAAAAGAGAAAATACAAGGGGGAATTCTCAAGACTAGATACAGTATTTCCCTGAAGGCTGAAGAAGATACCTTCAAAATGTGTTAAAAACAAAATAAGATAAAGAAACTCTTTGGAATAATATACAGAATAATGTAAATCCAGTTCTGAAAGCACCATTTTTTATTCATCTAAACTAAGTTTTATCAGAAATTTGGATACTTGTTAACTATTTACTACTATTTCTACATAAAAACAAGTTAATTTCAACCAGGTTGTGATCAATAGAGCAGAAAGAATACATTGGCACAAAAAATATTTGGCATCTTGAAGAAAGCAAACATTTCATTACAATTAAGAGAAATTGCAAAAGAAGACCACTGACATAGATCCAATAAAGAGTTGCAGTAAATTTAGCATATCATCTCACTTCCTCAAGGTAAAATAATTTGTCATAAAGCTAATTCAAAAATACATAATAAAAATAAAAAAAAATAAAAAACAAATATTCATACTGTTAATAGTTTTTTTTAAAAGGAAAATGTCACCTTGATTCATTGAACATAAACTGGAAAAAAGTGAAGATTTTACAGAAGAATGTGGGAAAATATGCTGGGTAATAGACAATTCTTACTAAGGTCAGTTGGTGATTTTTTTTAAAACTCATTTTTGATATACTTGGAAGGGAGGAAATAAATTAAGCTCTATGATTTAACAGGGTTAGGGTTAATTTTTGTGAATGTGGCATTCTTACACTTTGACAAAGAACCAACATAGCTGGTGATAATGAATGGTATTACTGGAGTAACTTGAGTTAGAGATAATGAAACTTAAGACTTGGCTGAATAACAGACATAATTCTATCAAAGTGGCAACTCATTTTCAGCATACCTGACTAGAAAAGAGTCCAAGACTAGAAATTGGCTTGAATTTGACAATACCATCCTTTGAAAACCAATAAAGTCTAGTGACAATGAGAGATATTGTTGAAGCAGCTTGTTTAGTGATGATAATGTTTAAGATCTCAAAATTGTGCCAAACCCCTAACATGTTGCATCATCATCAGCAAATGCATTCTTATCTCTCTCTCTCACACACACACACACACACACACACAATTTGAAATGGAATCATAAAATTAAAAAAAAATTGAATTTGACAAATTTATCTTAATTTTGAATTTTTTATTTTAGAGAAAAAGGTGAAAACAATCTAAATATACTGTGTCCAACTTACATCAGCAATTAATGCAAGTATCTTGCCAATATCAAGGTTTGGTTTCCGTTGAATATCTACAAAGGAAAAGAAAATGGGGAAAATTCTTTTAAAAGTTTATGATTACAGCTTTTTTGCCTTAAGTAAAATATAACATCTAAAATATTTTGATAGTATTTTAATTAAACCCTTCCGACATTTAGTAAATATTTCCCAAATTGAAAAATTAGTAATCTTCAAATCTCTTCTCTAAATCTTCATTGTAATATAACATTGCAAGTTACTTGATGTTATCCAGGGTAAAAGACATTGGTTATTGAGTAAATATTTATTCTTAGAAAATGAACATTCAGTATCTATGCATAAAGGTCAAGAAAAAAAAAATCTCCCACCACCCATTTTCCTGTTTTTTTCCTCTACTCTCTTCAGAAGTTCCTGAAAAGACTGAGCAGAAACATCAATTCCCTTTGTCTACAAAAGAATAGTGATATAAATAAATTTGAGAACTCTTAAGTAGAATGATGAATGAGCAATCAATGCAATTAGGATTTTCTTATAAATACTGTCCAGTTTATGAATTCAAATTCTGCTAAGACCAATAAAACATTTGATCAGTTTTGTCAATTTAATAGCATATCAACCTTTAATGAATTACTTAATGCCAAAATTTGATGATTTGTAAATGTTTGATTATAATCATAACTGTTTTCAATGTCTTACAGCAAACTTTTTTTATCACACTTGTATTTGTCAATAATAATTTGTTTGTACACAGTTATTTGGTATCAAGTAATCCTATTGAGTAAAAATATTTTTAATTAATCAAAATATCTATTATTTTTCCTTTTCTTGGGAGTGAAGGAATCCCAATGTGAAGATAATCCAGAAAAAGTTGACTTTAAATAAACAATCATTCAAAACTGAAAAATGTGATTTTTCAACAAATCAAGGAAGAGAAGAAAATCACAAGTTTTACTTTACCATAGTAAAAATAAGAGCAGCATGTAAAGAATTGAGTTTCTGTAAAAATTCCTAAGACTAATTCCATTCTAAAGATAGCAAGATGTCATTCATAGAAAAAAAATCAGAAAGGTCTATTGGTATTGCTCATGGAAACCAACAAAAATATTGGCTAAAGACCTAAAGAGCTTTCCATAGCAGCCCACTCAAACTGTCAGTACATCACAATATTGAAGATACCTCCAACAATTGAAAGTAAGAAAGTAAAGTTGGTAACCTTAGTTGAGGGTGATTCGAAGGCTCCCTTTCAATAGCTACTACACTGAGGTGTAGGGGAAAATGCTACTCCATTCCCTGGATTGCTCCACTTTACCCTTGATCTTTACCTTATAATGCAGAGTGCTAAGCAAGGCGGCATCAAGTACCATTTTTTGAGTCTTTGACTTGATCTGGGATTGAATCCTTGTCTCCTGGACCATTAGTGAACACTCTACTTATTAGGCCAATAGAACACCAACACAAAGCATTAGCACAAATCTCAATGCTCTTGTCAAGAGAGACATTTATAAAAAGATTGCTAATACTAAAAAAAAAACCCATAAAAAACAATCAGAAGAATCAATACTACGAGTTTGAATAACTTGTGTTTATCACAGGAAATGTAATTGGTGACCTGAATGAGATGTTCACATTTTACTCTACAGAGCTGAGAAAGGCATGGATCCATTTGTTCTTTCCTAATGCCAGCTATGGTAAAATGGCAGGGCAAACTAGGTTCTTTAGCAACCAGTTTGGGCAACCAGTCTAGGAAAAAAAACTCTTAATCTAATCCAGCTGTATACAACTTAACAAATTAACCTTGTAATACATGTGGCAAGAGCGGTTGGGTTAATTCATACTAGTTTGAATAACCTAAGCAAACTTAGAATAATTCAAAATACAATTTTCAGAGTATAACCAAAGAAACAGTTCCAAAATTTCCTATCATGGACAAAACAGGAAAATAAGACAATAGTATATTGTCTTGTGCATTTTAAGTAAGTCATATGTGCATAGCCACTGAGATCCTAGAGGCCTAATTTAGTCATACACATCCTTTGGGTAGGGCAGCACATCTAAAAAAACTCCAATATATACTTTAGAATAGAAGTTTTATCAAATTTTTTTCATATCCCCCAATTTTTGAAACTTGCCATTGTCATCAAAAATGTCATTCATTTTTGCATGTATTTTGAAAAATTTAATTGCACAACATTAGAGCCATTGGCAGATTTAATAATCAAGACCAGTTTATTATTATGAAGGAATTTAATTACTTAAAAGTGTTCTTTGTATATGCAGAAATCTGAAAGGTCCATTGGATGTCAATATAGGTATGCATCAAATCATAAAGGTGGGGCCTTCAGTCACATAAATTCATTGTTAGACATAGTTTTGTAGGCACCCAACTTTCATTTGTGATTTATTTGAATACTAAACTATCGAATGTTATTCCTCTGATAGAGGTGAGATGAATGTAGAAGCGTTTAAGATTAAATATGATTCCTTTTTTCTTACCATTTTAAAGGTTTTTTTTTTAATTGAAAAACATGTATTTCTTTTTCAGTTTTTATTGGTTAAAATTATATGTAATGCCAAAATGAATCAAGAGAAATAAATTTGCAAGTTATTTTGGTTCATAAGAACTCATACTAAATTTTCAGTTATATTTAATGATTAAAAAAAGATTTGTAATAGGAATTTTAAACAAGGAAAAGTAAACATGGTCACAGCAATTTTTAATCCCATTCGGTCAAATTATCAATCAATCTGGATTAAAATCAGATAAATTGATAATAAAGGATTAAGGAGAATAGTCCAAGCCGATTAGATTAAAACTAGATTAAATGATTTTGAAATAGAACTTGTATTAGTTTATGCATTTACCATCTAAAAAAGTATAAAATTGAAAAATAAAATAAAACTTTACTATGTTAACCATTCTTCTTTGACAGTTGGTCAAATTGCAAATATACAAGGGTCAGCTGAAAAGTTCTTAGTCAGACCAAAATACACCATTCAAATGTGAACAATTTCTCAAAAGTCCTTCTTGTGATGCACACACTTCTATCAGTGTTGCAGTGCTTGGATCCCATTGGCGTAAAAAACTCAACAACAGCAAATATCATTATATCAGCTTTTCAGCCTACCATCATATGTATCATACATGCTTTGAATTTTAAAGACTTTTAGACAAAAAATGGTTATAATTTTGTAAGGTTGAAATATTTAAATAATGAAAAAGGTAAAAAACAAAAAAAAACCCCAAAAAACAACTTTGACTTACAAAATTCTATAATGTAAAATGTACTGGCAAACATATTGTGATAAAAATTAAAAAAAACAAACAAAATCAGTAAATAAATATCCCAACACTTGAAACAAGGAGGCAGTAGAATAGACAGCTCAAAACAATAACAGTAAGAATGACTTCAACAATTCTTGGAAAGATAATGACTTTGCAAAATTAAAAAGTTATCTTCTATATTGCATTGCATACTTGAAGAAGGTCACAGAACAGATTGGCAATAACACTGATAAAAACAAAAAAAGTTCAATAGTCTAAACAACTTTTGAAATGATAATAACAATTTATAAATAGAATTTAACATATTTAACAATTTTCATATTTTTCAAGTTTGGAAAAAAAAAAGATTATTCTATACTTGTATTAACATTATCAAATTAAATAAAATATCTTTAAAATACAAAATTACAGGTTAATTTTTGTTATAAGAAAAAGAAGACAATAGCCCAAAAAGTTTGGCAAGATTCCTGCTTTAAGTGAAGCAATGAGTTAATGAAAAAGCAAAAACATTTCTTATACCTTTGTGGATTTTCTGTACCACTTCAGGAGATATACATTCCCAGGAAACCTCAGATTGAGGATCAATAGCCTGGGAAAGAAGTAAATCATCATACTTCAGAGTCAAGCGTGTCTGTGTCCTAATTTCGGGAGTATCCATATCTGGAAAGAAAAATGGCTATATTAATTCATGTAACATAACATTACAGAATTATAGTTCTTCATTACTGGCAAATAACAGTCTAAAGTAAATTTGCACTATAAAACATTACTAATAGTAACATAAATATATATCTATATTATGTCATTGGATGGACTTAGAATACATTGACTGTTATCACATATAGAGGGGTAAAACCTCTAGAAAAAAGGTGTATGTGTGTGTGAGGGGTGGTTCTGGTTATGACTTTAAACTGCATCTGATGGTGAAGCTCTAGTTCTGGAGCTCTGGTAAGTCACCCTTTCATTACCAGTCTACTCTGACATGGAGAGATAGTACTTGTTAGCTTTCTATCTGTGGGATAACTTGAAACATGATTGTATATAAAAAAAAGTATCATTAAAAATAATTAGGAATAGTTGAAACCATATAACTGTGTATAAACAATTTATATTAAGAATACTTACTTGAAGTTATAATTGTTTACTAAAAATTATTACTATTTACTTGAAATATATGAGTGCAAATTGGTGTTAGATAGGAATCTTTGAAGCCCTACAAATCTATGCAAACAAATGATTACAGACAAAAATGCAATTCAAAATATAATAGAACATTTAAATTATAGTTTTGATTGCAAGAAAAGAATCCTCTACTTGTAAGGTGGGAAAATGCTCATAGTGTAATGGTTATTGTCATAGGAAATGGATCCAGCAACCAAACTTCAAATCCTAGATGAGGATATTTAAATTTTCAGATAGAGTTAATACTCTTGGGAAAGGTGTGTGCCCAACTATTCTTCTTCCATCTGTGGGTAAATAGTAAAGCAGATTGGGCTCTTTAATATTGATATGGCAATCAGTCTAGGAGGGTAATTCTGAATTCAAACCTGTTAAACTCCAATTTGAAATTGACTATAGGTTGTATCCTTAGTCCTTATCTAAAATATCTCACATGCTGTATCCCAAAGCTGCACTGATATACCACAAGATGTCTAGAGAAGTAATCAACAGTCTGAAGGTGATCAAGATCTTATTCTTGGGGGTTCAGCTGTCAAGTCTACTGAAAGAATATAAAAATGAAGAAACAAATAAATTCCAGGTTGAATCAGTAGAGGCCTAGATCAACATCAGCCATATGTAGCACTGGATCACTCCAGAATCAGCATAACTATTAGAGTGAAAAAAAAAAATAAATAAAAACACCAAGCTTAGGTCCTACTATGTTGCCAGACATAACATCCTCTCACCCCCCCCCAAAAAAAAAACCCTACAAGGCACTGTGGAGGGAAAATGAAAACAAGAATGACAATACAACAGCTGGTCTAACATCATATTTCAATTTAATCTATATAAGATTAGTGACAAAACCTTCACTTATACTACAATACTATTCGAGAAAAAAAATCTAAACCATAATTTTATACTTATTATATGTAATTTATTTATTTTGATTTATTAGGTCTCTAAAAAGTTAAATATTATACTATATAGGGCAAGCATTAAACAAAGGGACGTTTTTCCATATATTTGTTCAAATTACTCACATGTTTTTATCAATACATATTTATCCCTTATTAAATTGAATTTCTAAAAATGAATTGACAACATTAATTTTCAACAATATGAGGGTCAATAGAAAAATTCATAGACTAAGATACTCTCATGGAATGTAACTAAATGAAATTTATTTTTCAACTTAGTTCCTTATGTGACAGTCCTCACACTTATATTGATGCTGCAGTGCTTGGATACCACTGGACAAAAAAGTCACCAATGGCAGATATGAGGTTGTCTTATGAACTTTTCAGCTTACATGTTAATTAAAATTAACTTTTAGCATTTATTACTTAAAAAACTTTTATGTTGCTTCTGTCTGTATCAATGATGAAATATTTTTCTACTTAAGGATTTATTTTTATTCTAATTAAAAGTATATTTTTTTCTATCAACACAATAAAATAAATTTAATAAAAAGATGAGATGTAAAAAACTGATAAAACATTTAAACATCTATACTTCTATTTTCAAGTAATGAGCATAAAATTAATCTAAAAAAACCAACCAAACAAAAAAACAAAAACATTTGCAATATATAGAATACTTCTGATAAGAAAATAGCTCATTCCACCAATGGTACTTATATTTTCATGATTGATTACTGACAGGAAGCTTGGAAACTAAGGATGCAAAGGTTTCATGACTCCAAATAAAAAGTTATTATTAATCAAAGGATAAAAATCTTGATATGAAAATTCATTTTTAGCAGTATTATTCTTTATTTTGTGAATGCCTAAAGAATTATAAGTCTTAAAAATGTCTTATTATAGGGTCCGGAAGCAAAATTAAGGATATTCTAGTATAATAATAATTTAGTTTTATAATAAACTAAATTAATTCTAATTTAAAAAAATAAACAACAAAATAAGAAGATAGACATTAAACAGTAAATTTACTCAATATGGTTACCATTTTTTTCAATTATTTTATCAACACAAATGATTTATGTGCCTTAAAAATAAATTCTTCAGACATTTTATTCCATTCCTCCTCAATAGCAGTCTTAAGTGAAACAATATTTGGATGAGAAGTTGCATTTGGTTTGTTTTCTAAAATGCCCCATATAGTGTACTCAATGGGGTTAAGGTATGGGTTTGGTGGAGACCATAAAGAAACTCAAATTGTTTCAGAAATTCTTTTTGGTTTGGTTTTGGCATTAAGCAAATTCTAGATTTTTTGTCGTTTCTTTTTTTGCTCACTCACATTGGGCTGAATTTTAATGAAAAAGTGTTAGAATAATAGAGCTAATCATGAAAATCTACATTTACCATGTTTTTTTCAAAAATTGGACTAATCAGATTAAAACATTTCTTTTAATGTTTTAAAAATTATTCCATATTTTGCTTCCACATCCTGTAGAATATGAAGCCAGTTAAACAAATTTCTTTAAGAATAAGATAAAGTGAAAAATAAAAATTATTATCGTTAACAATTAAATTATTTATGATATTATTCTAACTATACCTTTTAAATGGTTTTTCTCAGAAACAACATTTTTGATTGATGTTTTTTGTTGATTATTGAATAACTTTATTTAATTCTTTATTTGTTTTAAGCAAATATTACAAACCTTTCACATCAAAATTTAAAAATTCAAGGTGAAATATGTAGCCAAGTTTATGTGTAAAACAAAAAAGATGTTTTATTTTAAAATGATAATATGATTGAAAATTCTCTTAACATTTGTAAATAATTAAAAAAAAGGTTAAGGTTTAAAAATGTTTTTTGATTATGTAAGAATAAGGAAGGAAAATTAATACTGTTATCAGTAGTGGACAAACATTTTTTTTTTGGGGGGGGGGTCCTGAAGCTTGAAGTTATAGGAAGATTCATATCTTAAATATCCTTTTCATTTTAACTATAATTTTATATTAAACTAGAATATATTTTAATTTTATTTTCTAAACTATTCTCATACAGTAGATCCAAACTTTCTTAAGCAATGCGAAGTATTATAGTATTCATTAGTTTCACAGAAGATCCACTCAGTGTCATTGATTACTCAGTGTCATTGATTACTTAGGTTTTTTTGTCATACTTTGCATTTTAAGTGTAGGAGCTATGTTAGGATCTGGCATCTGCTTATATTTTATGGTCATCAATACTAAATTTATGGGAAATGTTTTTAACAAAAATTGTTAAGTGAAAAAAGAAATTGAAAATATGATTTTATATTGCTATTTGGAATAGTTGCCAAACTACTATTTGGATTCATCAGTTCAAAATCCAATTAGTTCTTGTAGTCTTCATAAAAAATAAAATAAACAAATTTTGAGCTTTTTTCTTAAAAAAAATAATAAAGCTCAGCCAATATTTATTATTAATAATTTTGATTAGAATTGATATCCTTTACCTTTGTAATTTTAATAAATTTTTAGAGGGAGCATGAGTTCAAATCTCACTTTTTAATTCTTACTGTGAGACTTTTTCTATGATCCTTATTATTAGAACATGAAGTCAGAAACACTTTTCATTAAACATGAATAAGAAAGATTTAAAAAAAAAAAATGCTATCACCAGCATCTGTTGTGTTTAATAAAGGTTTTTTGTAGAGATGTTGCATTTTTGCTATAAGGATTTTATAGGGACCCAGTGTCCAATACTTAAAAGGATTCCCAATCAAGGATGATGAATAATGGTGTTACAAAAAAAAAATCTTATGATAAACTATTATAATAATAATCAAATGTAGCAAAAAGAAAACAAGACTAGATGCAAACTTCAGGGGAAAGTGATTCACTGGAAAGTGTGCAAGAAATTTAAATTTGACCATACGAATAAGTGGTATATTCACAATCCATAATCTGTCATGGGAGAATGAGATACACAAGGTTCTCTAGGATTTTGAGATACAAACACATTACCAAATCTTGGCCAGAAAACCAGACCTAGTGATAGTCAACATAAAAAAAAGAACCTGCAAAACAGTGGACTTTGGCATCCCAGCAGACCACAAAGTGAAAATTATCAAAGAAAAAGAAAAGAAAGATAAATACTTAAACTTTGCCTGAGAACTAAAAAATAAAAAACAAACAATGGAACATGAAGGTGACAAGGATACCAGTGGTAATTGGTGTGCTTGAAGCAATCCCCAAAGGATTAGTAAAGGGAGTGGAAGACTTAGAAATCAGAGGACAAGTGAAAACCATCTAGACTACAACATTATTAAGATTGGCCAGAATACTGAGAAGAGTCGAGGAGACTTGTCAGTCAAACTCCAGTAAAAGCCAAGAGTTTTTCACACCAGCATTAGCTGGTGTGAAAAACTCTTGAGGAATAATAGTAACAATAACAATAATAAACCATGAAAACCTGGAGAGTGGAATTAACAGCGGGAGAGAAAAGCTTAACTGAAGATCCAAAGATGTATATTCAAGAGAGATGCACTATCACCATTACTATTTGTAATAGTGATGATGCCACTCAACCATATATTAAGGAAATGCACAGCTGGATACAAATTTAGTAAATCACAGGAAAAGATCAAATCATCTAATATACATGGATAACATCAAACTACAAAAAATGAAAAAGAATTGGAAACTCTAATATACGCAGTAAGAATATACAGTCAGGGCTTAGGGATTGGATCTAGCACAGTAAAATGTGCCATGCTAATAATGAAAAGCGAGAAATGACACATGGCAAACAGAATGGAACTACCATATCATGAAAAAATTAGAATGCTTGGAGAAAAGGAAACCTACAAATACTTGGGAATATTGGAAGCTGACATTATCAAATAAGTAGAGATGAAGGAAAAAATAAAACTATATAACAAAAAAACAAAACAAAACTATATAGCAGGAGCCTTCTAAAAGGGATAAATACCTGGGCTGTCCTCCTCATAAGATACTCAGGACCATTCTTGAAGTGGACCAGAGAATAACTTAAACAAATAGATCAGAGAATAGAAGACTAATGACTATGAATAAAGTATTACATATCAGAGATGATGTTGACAGATTATGTGTCAAGAAAAGGAGGAAGAGGACTTACCAGCATTGAAGACAATGTTTACGCATTGATACAATGACTCAAAGACTACATAGAAAAGCATGGAGGAAGGCTGATAACAGCTACCAGAAACAATACTGACAACATGAGGATCAACAGAACAGAAACTACCAGAAAACAAAAATGTGAAGAAAAACAACACTATGTACGTTTTAAGCAATTAACAATGAATAAACAAAGAAAAGGAAACCTTAAGAGAGAAACTGAATCCTTTCTAATAACAGCTCGCAACAAAACAGCAAATGTAGGTTATGTGGTGATAGAGACGAAACCATCAATCACATAATAAGCAAATGGAGCAAACTAACACAGAAAGAATATAAGACTTGATGCGACTGGGTGGGCAAGGTGATCCATAGGGAATTGTTCAAGAAATTCAAATTTGACCATACGAACAAACGGTATATGCACAATCCAGCATCTGTTCTGGAGAATGAGACGCACAAACTCCACTGGGATTTTGAGATACAAAAAGATCCTCTACTCTCGGCCAGATGACCAGATCAACAAAAAAAAAAAGAGAACTCGCAGAATTGTGAATTTTGCTGTCCTGGCTGGCCACAGGGTAAAATTGAAAGAAAGTAAAAAGAAGGATAAGTATCTCGACCTTGCTAAGGAATTGAAAAAACTGCGGAACATGAAAGTATAGGTGATGCCAATTGTAATTGGTGCTCTTGATACAGTCACTAAAGGATTAATAAAGTGACTGGTGGACTTGGAAATAAAAGGATGAGTGGAGACCATCCAAACTACAGCATTATTGATATCGGCTAGAATACTGAGAAGAGTCCAAGAGATTTGAAGAGACTTGCTGCCACTCAAACTCCACAGTGAAACCATCAGCGTTAGCTGATGTGAAAAACTCGAAAAGAAATAATAACAACTACTGTTAAATAGATAAATAAGTCAAAGTGTGAAATAGAATAGATATAAGAAATAAAAATACCGAAACCTTTTCTAAGAGCAATTATAAAAATGGACTTTTTCAGTTGCTTCATGGGATATTAAATTACTCTTCCTTATAAGTTTATTTGTTAAGCAGTTATATCTATTAACATTATATGAATAAGAGTTAAACAATTTTGATAAATATTATTTGAATGTTAATGGTTCGGATATCTAAACGTCTCAAAATTACATGTCCAAATAAGTCAAACATAAACATCTATAAATATATAATTTATTAACCCTTATTCTTGGAGACAGAGTATTCAAAAAATAATCATAAAACTAATATTTGATAATTCTAAAAGAAAAAAAAATTACTAACAAAATAAATGTGGGACCGGAAAGAAGCACCAAAAGCAAGTTTTTCATCAGCTTATAAATTTTCTGCAACATTCTTTTTAATTTTATCTTCTGTTTCATCACTTGAAATAGAACATAATTTAAGAATGGAATATGTTTTGATATTGCAATTATACTTCATTATGGAAGAAATATTTAGTTTGCCCATTTTATACTTTCTTATACCTTCCCTAAAGTGAGACGAGAAAAAAGAAAAAAGTTTAACATTACTGAAAGCGTGAAATTTACAAAAAAAAACAACCCAAAAACATTCTTAACTCAGTTTTCACTAATTAAAAGAAAACTAATGAAGAAAATAGAATGCTTTAGTTTCGAATTTTGACAGACATTAGATAAAATAAATATCAATTTTCTTTACCTCTCCTTTTTTAAGTAAAATAAATCAAATAACAAAAATACAATTATCTTTAAAAAAAAAGAAGAAAAAGCATTATCTGATTTTAATTAAATATAGCTTTTAAATAAGTACTTCATTTTCGGCATTTTTATGATAAAAAAATATTAAAAGAAAAATGCTAGTACAAATTTTAAGGTTTTAAAGTTATGTATATTTACAAGTAAAATTCTAGTTTATTCACGAGGCAAATTTAATCTACTACAAATTACCTTTACTATAAATTTCTTTAGTATAATTTTGTAACCAGTGTTTTTTTTTAAATTTTACCTTTTAAAAGACTGGTAGCAAATTTCTTGTTTTCGTAATTTTTACATGTTTTGTAATATGACAGTATATTAATTATAAAATATCAATTCATTTAATACTAGCTATTAATTAGATTTATTTCATAATTAAGAGTGTATTGTTTTTATGAACATGTTTTTTTTTTATTTTCAAAATTAAGATTTTTTTCTGCCCAATGTAAACTAAAAACCTGAAAGGAAATCGATGTTAGTAGGTAAGTAAAACATAATTGATTTAACTTTAATTCGAAGTAGGTTATATTCAATTCTTGACAAGAAAATTTAAATTCATAATTTTTTTGTTTTACCAAATAAACAAATGAAACCAACCACTGATATTTCTTTCGTCATGTTTTGGTGTTGACAGAGATTCCGTTTTTTTCGTAAATTCTTCATCTGTTGTCATTAGCGTAATCGAAACATCCTTGTCATCTCTATCGTTAGTTTGATAGTTTTGAGCTTCAATTTCAGTCAACTGAACAAAAGATGACTGCTTCGCCCTGATTTTCTTCTGCTTTTTCGAAGCATCGTTGAAAGATGTGGACGGAGCCTCTATTTTTGTTTTCGCCTTGAACATAACAAACAAAAGACTTTCAAATCATGGCAACCAAGAGATGTTCAGTACTGGAAGGGCGATAACTGTGCAACGTGATTTAAATAAACTATTATTCAAGAAATTCACGTTTCTTTGAGATAATTTTAAAAAAAGTGACGATTTAAATAATATAGTAATACATGCCGCTAACAAAACCTTCATATGATTATTTCATTTGTAATCTTAATTCCATAAACACCATCTTATAGAAAACAAACCGCTAACAAAGCATTCATCAGATGATTATTATTATTATTATTATGATAATGATGATGATGTTTTTAGGTTCCCATTAAGTTAAAATAGACATAAACGGCTGCTGCTAATTAGTAACACACACGTGTTTGTTCTATGTCCGTCTTATACTTTACTAGTGAGACGAGACATTTCGGTCAAGGCCGACTGACATGCACGCTAGATAGTTGACGGGGCTGCTTGCATTTATGTCAGGTGACTGATATTTCCTTGACCTCAATGAGTCGGTCCCCGAGGCTTTACCGGATCAAGTTTATTGGTTGGTGACTGAGGCATGCTATTACGGGAATGCCGACGGGGTCATTTTTTTTTTTGCTTCTGCCTCGCGTGGGTTTTTACCTGTGCGAGGCCGCCAAAATAAAACAGCTTTGTGCCATATACCAACATGGTGGGGGGTGTTGGTTAAATACTCCGGTTTTACTTTAGTTCGAACAAGCATTCTCTCTCTGCACACGGTGTCAGAAGTTTGATAAAAATTCCTTATTTAAAAAAAAGAAAGAAAAAGGATGCAATGTTTACCTCCCCCAAGGTAGAGAAATTTATTTCACGTTTATTTTCAGCTCACCAGAAGATAAAATAAACCTAGAAACGGTACTTGCAAAATTTGACGCATACTGTCAGCCGAGAAAATCTATGTCAGGGAGAAAATCTGTGTCTTGTGATAGTTGAATTTTTTCTCGGCTGACAGAAAACCAAAAATTTGACGATTACGTGACTGAACTTCCATCACAAAGCGCGAGAAAGCGGAGTCAGAGACATACCAATAGCCTCATTCAACACGTTTAAATATGATTATATGATTACCAAAAAGGCGAGTGTGGCACAAGGCCTTTTTAAGGTGGGTCCCGGCGCATGGACGTAACCCAGATACGCCTGGCATTCCCCCAAACGCCGACGGGACCAAAGGCTTTCTCCTAATTAGAGGCGCCAGGCAATAAACCTAGCCTCTCCGAGGAGAATTAGAGCCTGGTGGATGGCCACTTGAGGCTCAAGGTGTATGTCAGTCTCAGCAGCGAGACGCGAATGCTAAGCCTCCCCGGTATCCGCGTCAGGCAGCTTTGACAAACTAACATCCCAACACATCCGACAAGTACCGCACCATTCCACCACGGCTGGCCCAAGTATAACAGCATAGTAGTCTTTAGAGAACGTCTACTCATGCAGCCAGACCTGATCTAAGACAAAGCAATTCAGGCAGGACAAAGTGTTGAAGAGACGAAAAGATAAATAAAATAGTAGATACTACTTCTGAACAAAGGACAGTTGAAATATCGAATGTAAGAAGCAATAAAGAAAAATGAATGTCGAAAAAAAAAGTTTATCTTTCTAGAAATGAAAGAAATCCAGCCAAAACACAAAATTACATACATTCATGTAATTATTGTGGCGGAAGCTACAAAAAATTGTCCAGCATTTCATAAAACCTACAATAACCACAAAAAGAAAAGAGACTTTACCAAAATGTGTAGGTCGAAAAAACTTATTATAGGATATAAAATACTATATTCTATAACCCATAAAGAAAACACAAATATGTATGAAATATTGGAAATTATTATTTATGGAGTCATCTTTTACATGCTCTGTGATTGGTTGTTTTTCAACCAATCAGAGACCGCTATTGGCACATCTGGCGTATTTCCACGTGGGCACATTTTTTAAACTTACGGCCACTAGCTTCCGAATTTGGCTGTTCGGCGAGTAATACTATGGGGCACAAACGCTTGTGGTGTAAGTGTGCGTAAATGAAACGGAATAGATAATGGTTGTAAAACGACGTGGACAAAATGAACATTTAAAAACAAGGCGAACGAACAAAAACAAATTTATACTCTATAATATCAAAACTTACATTAATACATGAAAACATAACTAACTCTAACATACTGATAGTGTGTATATATATGTGTGAGCTCGTGTGTGTATGTGTGTGTGTGTGTGTAACACAACTAAACTACAAAAAGAATTGTAAAGTTAAAATGTCTTTTTTCTATGATTAGAAACCGGTAGTTTTTTAAAGACGGGAAAGCGTCTCATAGTTCTTGTACAATAATGTCTGCGAGGCATGGTGTTGCTGGTACGGAGGAATTTGGTCAAAGAGAAGGTGTTGCCGCTACGAAGGAATTTCGTAAAAGAGCTGTTGCCGCTACGAAGAAAATTCGTAAAAGAGGAAGAATGTGTTTTAAGACAGCGTATTTATAGAAAAAATCTTCTTATCAGTGGCTCAAGACGCAGGACTTGAATTTTCGCGCGCCGACGTAGTTGTAAGCATATCACGTGGTCCTCCTGACCAATGGTTTCCCGAGACTGAACATTGAGCGTCTGCCATCTTTGTGGGAACAAGTGGCATACCGCCCAAATTAAATTATAGGAGTGTAAAGTCCTATACGCTCGTGGGCGACCCAAAATTCTCTCCCTCGAAGCCGAAATCACATTGAAATAAACAGTTAACTGGACGAAATGTAAAAGCTAAGTCCGCAGAAAACTATCTTTTTTTGGTAACGTTTTTACTCTTCTTATACTTCATTTCCTTTCTTTAAACATAAATCTTATTTCAATAAATTTGTTGTTTTGTTCCTTTTCTCTCGCCACGTCTCGTGTTACGGCAAGACTTATTTTTCCTAACACAGTTGACTTGATTTCATCCTATTTTTAACGAGTAAAAATCTCAACTCTTTGCAACAAAAGGACTTTATTTGCATTTGCTAAAAAAACTGATCGGGCATCTGCCAGTGTGTGGGTGGCTCCGAGCGGCAACGGGAATGATAAAGCGAAGGGCCAACGCTGTGACCCGAGGATGGGATGACTCCACAGAGGAAGCCCGTCTACGACAAATGGTCCAGGTACTATTTACCCAACCCCTCCGCTCGAGCAGGATATGACACGAGGTCAATTTTTAAGCGGAGTTTAACAGGTTTGAATTCAGAGTTTTCCTTCCCCTAGACTAGTTGCCCAACCAAGGCTGAAGAACCTAGTCTGTCCTACTATTTTACCCATAGCTGGAGGGAGAATTATTGGATTCATACCTTTCCCAAGGGTATTAGTGCTATGTGAAATGCAATCAGTCTCGTCCAGGATTTGAACTCGTGTCGCCGTGTTCATTTCCTACGACGATAACGACTACACCACGGGCACCTACGACTACACCACGGGCACCTCGCAGGGCCTATGGTGCGCGACTGGTCAAGACCTCAATGTGTGGGTAGACGCAAGTTCCTTGGCGACCGGCGTGCTCCTGGAACGCGATGATGTTGTCTTCGAAGATGCGTATTGGCTGCGACCCACGAACGACGCCCAGCACATTAACTTGGCCGAACTCGATGCGGCACTGATGGGCATCAATCTGGCATTACAATGGAAATGCAAAGTCGTGCACTTAAAAAAAGACTCGGTAAGCGTGTATCACTGGCTGGAGGACACGCTCACCGGAAAGAACAGAGTACGCACGAAGGCCACCAGCGAAATATTGCTCCGCCGACGATTGGAAACGATAAAGTCGCTGGTAGAAGAGTATGGACTGTCCATGGACGTTGCTCTGATCCCGTCGATACAGAATTTGGCGGACACCATGACCTGGGTACCGCAAAGGTGGCTTGAAAGGATGAAATCTGCAACTGAGCCTGTACCTCTGACTTGTGCCACGAGAAGTAATGAAATGACGTGTAGTCAAATCATGAACGTGCACGAGAGTAGTGGACATCCAGGCATTCGACGTACCGTGTATTTCGCCCGGCGAGTTTGCCCAGCGATTACCAAAGCAGATGTAAGGTCAGCTATAAGAGCATGTGAACAATGTCAGACGATTGATCCAGCCTCAGTTCATTCGACAAAAGGGGGGTTAGCGGTAAAAGCTAATTGGCAAAGGCTGGGGATCGATATAACCCACTATAACGGCAAACACTTCCTGACAGTCACCGATTGTGGTCCAGCAGGTTTTACTATTTGGTGGCCGTTGCCGCGCCAGGACTCCGGAAACATCATTCAGCGCCTCGAAGCACTCACCGCAGGAACTGCTTGCTGACAACGACACCGCGTTCTCTAGTGGGGAGTTCAGGGAGTTTTCCGCCAGCTGGGGAGTACATCTGCGGTTTTGGTGTGCCTATGTGCCAGCAGGCAACGGCATCGCAGAACGAGCCATCGCAGTATTAAGCGGATTGCAGCTAGGATGAGGTGCTCTGTTCAGGAAGCAGTGTACTGGTACAACGTCACGCCCAAAGATTATACATCATCGTTGACTGCACCTGCCAACGGGAGTTACAAATATGAGGCTAGGCTAAGGAATATCGACCCAGTGCCCTTGTCTCCGGCCTCTGCACAAAACCGGTACCGTCTAGGCGACCCTGTATGGGTCAAACCACCTTGTTATTGGTGCACATCCAAGTTCCAAGAAGGAACGGTAACAGAGGTGATCAGCCCGCAAACCGTTATTGTCGACGGCGTTCCGCGCCATGTGAAGGACGTGCGACCTCGGACGAATGCCACCCCGTCTGACGGAACAGATGATGAAACTTCAGATGACACCGGATATATTACAACGCCTGGCCGACAGGCAGCACAAAATGGAGAGACCTCAGAACCACCTTTGCGACGAAGCACACGCGGGCGGTTACCAACGCGACCTTGCCTGTGCTGTGATCAGGGATCAGGAGGGAGTGTAGAGAATACCAGCGAGGCGGTGGGAGTTACGTCCCTTAGACAGTATTGTCGAACTCGCTGATGGACGAGAGTGAGAACGCGTTGCGGGGAGAGACGCGAGTGTCAGAAAACTAATGGCTGAATAAGAAGGAAGGACTATTAACATTTTATTCAAAGAACAGATAAAAGCTTACAGAAAAACATCAAAATAGTGGACTGCATGAAGGGCTCTGCTTGAGAGTTTCTTACAGGCAACTGCCAACATTTTTTGTATGAGAATCAAATTACTCCTAAAAAGGCACAGGGAAAGTTTTCTCAACACAATTATCATGCCATAGTGTCTGAATATTCTATGTGTTCAGACACTAGAGTGAATTTCGTCATGAACCCATAAAAAACTACCTTGACCACTTCGCTGAAATATTTGATGAAAGTCAAGTGGAGAGGAGTTTGGAGAAAATGTTCGATGTGGATTCCCTGGGCATATGTCCAGAAGAACTGTCTGTGATTATGATAAAAAGAAAATTAAAGAATTTGAAAACTCCATCGAATTCAAAGATGTCTATCACATTAAGCTCCCTTGGCATGAAGACAAAATAAAGTCTGTGCCTTCAACAACAGAGTTACCCTTTCAGTTTTAAACATTTCTTAACAAACTCGAGCAACAAAAATTACTTGATGACTATGTGGAGGTATTCCCTCAATAGGAGCATGAAGGTATCATCAAACATTTCAAGGTGGCTCCTGAAGATTTTTACCAGGCATAACTGGATACCATATTGGCCTGTTTTCAAGACAGAGGAACAATCCACTACTAAGATTAGACCAGTGTTCAACTGCTCCCAAAAAGCTTATCGTAAATACTCCCTAAATGAAACTGTTTATTCTGGAATAAATTTAATGGGAGATATGCTAGAGTTACTGTTACAATTTAGAACTAATAAATGTGTCATGTTAGCAGATATATGTAAGGTCTTTCTTATGATTAAAATTGGGTCTTTTGAGGACAGTAACTGGTTTTGCCTCTTTATGAAGGAAGGAAATAAGCTGGTTTGTTTTAGGTATATCACCATTATATTTGGTTTTAATGCTAGCCCCTTCATTTTGAATTTCATAATAAAATGCCATGCATATAAGTTCCCCACCAATAACTGTACTGACATGTTAAAGAAAAATTTCTATGTGGATAACTTGATTAAAAAAGGTAGTTCTGTGGATGCTATCATATCTATACACAATGGCAAATAAGCATATGGAAAAAAGGTAATTTTAACCTTAGGTCGTGGAACGTGAATTGTGAAAAACTCAAAATTTAAATGATAAAAGATGAAAAATTCGTAGAGCATGGATGTGAGCTCAAATGTTTTGGGATATAAATATTCCACTTTAGAAGACACGCTTCAGATTTTTGGGTCCTCTGTTGACCAGTTGGTTAAGACTAAAGGAGGGATATTATCCCAAACAGCAAGGGTTTTTGACTCTTTGTCGTGTTTACCTGTTACTATCAGAGGTAAAAATGCTTTTGAGAGATTTGTGGTCTCAAACGCTGGGATGAGATGAAGTTGTGTCAGAAGAATATCAGGCCTTATGGTTTGCGTTATCATGTGACCTGGCCAAGCTTGATTCATTGAGGTTCCCTAGATTTGACACCAATGGGGATAGTCCTGCCGACTTTTATATCTTTTGTAATGTCGCTAAGGGGGCTTACGGTTTTGCAGCTTATAGTGTGCAAGATAGTGAGGCCCACCTGGCATTTGCAAAAGATAAGGTGGCACCTATGAAGCCTAAAGGCTTACCTATGCTCGAATTGCCCCAGAATCGAGGCTGACGGCATTAATTTGCGGTTGGCTTTGGAGTTAATGGGCACTGTCCAACAAAGGTAGACTTGAGGCTGTATGGTTCCTGACTTCAGCTGGCCCACCTTCAGGTGGGCGAGCTGCGTCATTGACACCTTTGTCACCCTTGTATAGCCCTGGACCTTGCAGTACAGTTTAAGCTATAATCAGGCATACGTGCATGAACCCAGATTTGGGTCCAAGTCCAGTTAGGCTCATCAAGCCCACATTGCACTAAGTGGGCTGATGGCCTGCATAGACTGACCTTCCCTTCCCCTAAATCCCCACTATAACCGACCTTCGGGTCATTGGCCTTGTGTCAAGTCCTGTCTGGTGGGAAGCCGAAACAAATATACCTACGCTCGAATTGTTGGCTGTTTTTGGCCATTGAGTGTTTACTGCCCCTGTTGAAAGCTTACTCTTGAATTAGGATCAGAGATATTGTGATATTGGTGGATGCTCAGGTTGTGTTATGGCTTTTGTCTGACAACATTAAAACCAAGAAACAGATTGTAAAAAATAGACTTAAGGACATTCATCAAATGATTAAGGAATTGAATGAGAGAAATTTTTATCTGTAAAGTTTAGATGTGTTAATGCTGACTAAAACCCTGCTGATTTACTCTCAAGGGAAAAGTTTTGACAAAATCTGAGTCTTGGGACCTTGGGACCTGAATGGCACAGTAAAAGTCCTACTGAATAGCCTTTAAGTGAACTTCAATGCTTAAGTTAAAAAAATAAATTCCTTATGCAGCCAACTTCATTGAATTACACTGTAACCAACAGTGAGCCTCAACTGGTAATACCCTTTCATAAATACTCTGATTTTAATAAACTGATTAATGTTACTACCAATGTATTTAAGATCTGAAATAGATTAAAGCACGTGGTAACAGCGCCAAAATTTATTTGCTTAAGGTAATGCAGCAACAAAGCTCCGCAGCAGAATTTGTCTACCTTCAATCCTTCCAAGGTAAAAAAAGTACCCGAGTTTGTAAAAAAATTGAATTTCTTCATAGATCAGTGGGGGATGATCTGAACTAAGGGCAGAATTAGTAAAAATACAACATATGAGGATGAAATTATCTACCCTATTTTGTTGGCTAAAAACCACAATTTAACTTAGCTTATGATCACTGAAAATCACAAAAGATGCAAATTTCTTGGCATACAAGCAACTCTAAATAAAATTAGACTGTCAAGGTTTTGGATCCCTAAAGTGAGACAAGCTGTCAAAAGCGTTATTTCACAATGTACAATATGACAGAAATACAATAATCTGGCTTTCAACTATCCCAAAGTCACAAATCTTCCTAAAAGCAATCTGGACATATTTGGGTAAAGCGTTACCGCAGTGTTTGTAAAATGTAAAATTATATTTACATGTCTCAACATTAGAGCAGTACATGTAGAGTTGGTAAAAGACATGAGCACTCACTCATTTATTCATGCCTTGGTCAGATTTACAAACATATATGGTATGCCATTTCACATTTACAGTGATAATGCCAAATCTTTCATTGCTGGTTGTAATCTCATAGAGGAAATTTTTGCTTCAAGTGAGTTCAGTGAACACTTTCTATAACAAAACATGTTAGAATTCCCTTATATGCCACATGGGTGGGTAGTACATGGGAACGCATGATCTAAATCAATCATTTGATATTCAGAATGCCATAAATTCAACGCCTCTAATAATCAGATGTTCTTCAGACTTGAACCTTGAAATAATAACACCAAATTGCTTTCTTCTCCCTAACGCAAATGTAGGTCTAGTCCTGAAAATGGATGATCTGGATATTTGGAAAGCTGGCCCTTCTTCTAGATCTGGAGTTTAAGAGAGCAGTATAGAGATCTGCTTGTGATTAATTTCCAAAATAAAATTGGTGTTGATGATGTGGTTCTTGTGAAAAACCCTGCTAAAACTAGACCATTCTGGCTTCTGGGAAGTGCTCTGGAATTAATAATGAGTAATGATAACAAAGTTTGTTCCGTGAAAGTCGAAAGAGGTGACAGCTCCTTTCAGATTCATTCCATTAAATTGATATATCCACTAGAGTTGTCATTGAATCATGCTCACCACCCTAGTACTGTTCCCAGCTCAGAAGCAGCTGATGATAAGGGAGTTGATAACTCTGATGAGTCCTGAAAATGATGCTGATGATATTCCAAATCTTGTTTCACAATGTCCCAAAAAGGAATAAAAATCTCAAGGGAAAACGTAACTCTCCCAATGATCCATATATATATTAACAAAAATAGTCATTACCAATAAGTTGAATTTAAAAAAAAATCACTTTAAAAGGTGAATATCCTAAATTAGAAATACTATCTCCTACTTTGAGATTTTCTTCTTGCATCTTCCTCCCTTAGAACGTTCCTTGTTGCAAAAAAAAAAAAAAAAAAAAAAGAATAAAAAAAATGTTTTCATTTCGATTGCATACAATCCTTGGGAAAACTTTGAAAAATAATCCAGTCAAAGTTTGTAAACATTTTCATCTTTTTGGCATTTTCTGCCTTTAAAATATTTTGTGAACCTTCTTACTTTTATGGCAATTCCTGCCTTTAGCAAAAAAAATCTTTACATGCATCATTTTAGTAAAATTTTAAGTTTTAGTCAACTTTTCTCATTTTTTATGGCAATTTCTGCCTTTTACAACTCTTGTACAACGCAAAAAATATAAAAGATATTTTTGAAAATTTTCTCATTGCACTCATTTTCATTTTGTGAAATCAAATCAAAGAACGGTAATTCTGCAGTAGGAACATAGTTTCCTCCTTGAACTATTCTGAACTGCAATGATTTCATATTGCACTTTAGTTTTGGGGGAGAATATTATTAATTATTTACAGTCACCTTTTATGTGTCCTGTGATTGGTTGAAAAACAACTGATCACTGGTCACCATTTGCATATCTGCTACATTCCCATGTACATGTGTTTTTCAATCTTACAGCCTCTTTTCCCTTTCTCCACCCAGGGAAGCAGCACGCAAACTGTTAGCTCCTGAATCTGGCTCTCTGGCGAGTAATACTATGAGGCACAAATACATGTGGGCAACTCAAAATTCTCCTATTTGAAGCCTTTGAAACTACACGGACTGTCCACCAAAACCACATTGAACTAAACAGTTAACTGGACGAAATGTAAAAGCTAAATCTGCAGAAAATTATTTTTTTGCAATGTTGTTTCTATTCTTATACTTCATTTACTTTCTTTAAACATAAATCTTATATTAACAAAATTGTTGGCTGAAAACAGTTAAAATTGTTCATAGTAGCATAAGAAAAAACAGGTTAGCAAGAGACATTACATTTATTCCCTCCCCTCTAAATAGTCTGTGAAAGGTAGTAATTAAAGAAGAAAGAAATTTTTTTGAAAATAATGAAAGAACGATAAAGTTAATCATAGGTTAGCTTTATCCACAGTTTATATATTTTGATAAATCAAGATAAATAGCTATTGAACAGCAAACATTTTAAAAATTTCTACAAATGAATGTGAAAAGTGTTAAAATAGGCATGTATTAGTAGTTTTTTTTAAAAATTTCCCTTTAAAATGGGAACAATTTAATTGTAGCCTGGTGTAGTTATTGGTTGTTGAATCCAAATCAATTACTAGACAGGACAAGTAAGCAATTGTACAACGGAGGGAAATGGATTCCGTGATTTGTTTACCCCACTGTTGTATCCTCAGACAATTGGGTAGCCTCAGTTGATTAGAAATAAGCAACACACGTGCCTAGCAGCCCTTCCTCAGTATACCATTGGAGAGCTAAATTGATGCCCTTTAACACGGTATCCAGTTCGGCTAGGTTAATATGTTGGGCGTCGTTTTCAGGTCGCAGCCAGCAGGCATCCTCAAGCACTGTTTTGTGTCTCTCCAATGCTACTCCGATTGCTAAGGAGCTGGCATCGATCCAGACGTTCAGTTTCCGTCCATCTACACACCAATCTCCATGGGCTGGATTGTCTCATCACACAGAGTCCACAGTCTCAGATATCATACGCTGCAGCAAGTTGTCTTTCGTCTCATCACCCTAGCCCTTTGTGACCGAGCTTGCCCTCCTCTTGAGTACTCTGCAAGCCACACAGAGCCAACCACACACCGGAAAGTGCCAGACAAGCCTCCCCATAAAGAGAACACTGCCCATAGCGTGACAATATTGGGAGCGTCTGGAACCATGCTTCCTTGCTTCTACCGCAATTTACCGTGTTCCATTGCGACTGCCAACCCCAACACTCGTGCACCATTTTCCAATCGTTCTGGGTCCTTACACTCAAGTCCAGATCTAGCTAGGTGTTCTCTAACGCGGGTTCTCTAACGCGGCATAACATCTTCGTTGACATAGAGGTCATCGATGTAAGCAGACGCCGCGTGGTCCACAGCCTCCTCCTGCGACAGTACCGCACTGACAATGGCTTTCATGAGGAGATGAGCCACATTAAGACCAAACCCTGAACGTGTCAGGCAGTATCTATGCCTGCCAATCTTCACAGTCTGGAATGGCCAAAGTGTCTTCTGGACACGCACCTGAAGATATGCCCTCTTAAGTTCCAACAGGGATACATTGGAACCTTTTTGCCGCCATTTACGCAATTTAGCAGCGCAAACGTCTGCGTTGGCTGTGAAAACATCAACATAACAGTTGAGCTGTCGAAAGTCCATCATTGGACGTACCTTTGATTTACGCTGCTGCAGTACAGCCATCAGGGGGATCAGTCCTTTGAGGGGTCCCAGTTCTTCCTCTTTGTATGGTACAGCCATTGCTCATCCATGAGCGGAGCTCCCGCTCGTAGTCCTCCCGGATCTCTTCTGCTACTGGATATTCCGCCACCCTGTTGACTAGTGCTTCAGGTGCATGCCCCTCTGACCACTTGCATGCCACAGTCTAGGCCTGGCTCCGATGGTTGAAAGTTGCGGTGAAATCGGGTTCATTGATAGAAATAGCTGCACACTTGACAATTTCCTTGTTGCTGAGTTGTACCGATCCTGTTGGTCCAACAACCATACCCCCCAGTGCTTTTATAGCGTCGATCCCCAACAGTAGGTCAAATCCCAGTGGTTCACTATGCACCACCAGCATGCAGATTTTAGCAGAACTGCCTTCCTCTGTGGATACAGTTACCATTCTGTCACCGCAGCACGGATGAGATATGCCTCCAATCGTCATCACGTTCACAATCGCTCTCCTCCAAGACCGGCATCGATCTGCTTCAATGATTGTTCGCGAGCTGCCGGTGTCAATTAGTGCTGAACACTTAGCCCCATCAACATAGATGCTTGCTGCTGGGAGCGCCGCATTCACATCTTCATGGAGGAGAAGGCTGGTGCTGATGCCTTGTACCCTGTTTTATTTCCTGAACAGTCCTGGGCCCAGTGTCAAATCTCACCGCACTGGAAATAATGTGTCCCACGCTTCTGGCAGTCTTTTACAATGTGACCCTTGCTGTTGTATCTATGGCAGATCACACTGGAAATGGAGCCACTCTTAGCAGCAGGTGCGATGCCACCGCGGGGTGAGCTCACAGCCACGGCCACGTCGTGGCTTTGGTTCTCAGTTGTCAATACTCTGGCTTGCACTAGCAGTTCTCCCATGGCCAGGGTTTCGATATTAGGGGCTTGCTGCAGTTCAATTGAAATCGCAGTAGGGAAACCTGTGACGAAAGCCAGCTTCGTGAACCTCTCCAGTCCAGCTCCCTCGAACCCAGCCAATCCAGCCAACTGCCTGATTTTGTTGGCATATACGTTGACACGTTCACCAGCCCACCGAACCATGGCCAATTTTCTGCATGCCGTGAACGCGCCGTCCGTAAATGCTTCCTTAAGCCGGGCCTCGCTCAGGCTGATGTCATTCTGGTCCTCCTCCTTCATTTACATATAGAGAGCCAAAGCATCCCCCCTCCAGGTACAATGGCAGCAAGCTGGCGATGTCATCTACATGCTGAAGTCTAGCCTGACCTTTTTTAGCCACGCTACCACGTCACCTTTGCCGGAAAATGGCTTTAAAATGTTGCTGCCGAGGCAAACCTTTGCTATTGTGCTGAAGTAGCTTGTAGTTATCAGTTGTTGAATCCAAATCAATTACTTGACAGTCAGGACTAGTAAGCTATTGTACAACGGAGGGAAATGGATTCCGTGATTTGTTTTCCCTACTGTTGTATCCTCAGACAATTGGGTAGCCTCAGTTGACTAAAAATAACAACACACGCACCTAGCAGCCTTTCCTCGGTATACCTCTGGTCAACTCGTTCACTCTGTCAGTCAAAAAGCAGTCCACGAAGAAGAACAACAATCCCCTCCTGCTGCTGGCATGGTCTTTTATGCAAGTTCCGGCAAATAGAAATTTACATGCACAGTAGATTTCTTCTCGCGAGACTTGAGATCGGCCCACTATAACTTCTGATTCCAGAAGTGAATACATTTTTTACTGCTTGACACGCAAGGCATAGTCTTACGCGCTTTGATCCAGGAGGTAAGTTTCTTCTCTTGCTACACCTGGTTATTTAGGAAATACTTTTTGGTGGGTGGAGGAAAAAAGCTAAATAAATTAATAAATAGTGTTAGGGTAATAACATCAGAATTTGCATATTAAAGATACAAAGGGTTAAATTCAGAAATTGAATAAATGATAGAAATGATAAACATATCAGAAAAGGCAGCTGTGAGTGTGTAATGAAGCAAAACAGAGTGGCAAAGCATAAATTTCTTAATATAGTTTAGGGTGGGCGAATGAACTCTACCCATTGGCTAGCACTGATAATAAAACATATATAGCACCAAGTTGTTTGGGAGGTGGCCTGAGAATTCTGAACCCAGGTTGGGGTTGTCATTAGAGCCGATATGATGTGTCACAACCTGAAATCAGCAATGAAGACAGTACATCACTGAAGATCATCGTTAAGGCACCAGGAAATGTATTCTTTGAGTACAGTTGTTAATATGTATATGTAGAGATTAATAAAAAAAATCAAAATAGTAGTAGTTCGCAGAAGCCTAAAGAAAAGGCTTTCTGGGTGCCAAACAGAAGTTCTCTTTGATTCAACAGTGACCACTTAGACTGGAAAGAGCTACTTCTCTTCTGCTGTTGGTGGGGAAGACCACATGTCGGTTTAGCTGCATGCTGGCTCACTTTCTCGCCAGTAGCAAACTTTGCTGAACATATCTACAAGTCAGCAGGGCGGACCTTCAAATTCAAAACTTACCAAGATGTGACTCTCTTGTTAGCAGGTGTTTCTGCTAACATACCTCACAAAACACCCACTGGACTTGACAACTGACCTTGAATTCAATGCCACCGAAAATGACTTGATATATTTTAAAACCTTGTCTGGGAGACATGACTATTTTGGTTTCAGGAAGAATTTCCACACCCACTGAATGGTTGTTAAACCCAGAAATAAAATTTCTTTCCTTCCACATTCTCTTGTGACTTTTTACAGACAGAACATGTCAACAAGTTAAATGGGGTAAGAAGAAAACAAATGGAGCCAGATACTACAACAACCGACAACTGCTACCAACAACAAAAACCTACAAACCTGTGAAACTAAACAGAAACCAAATAACAAACCAAATCTTATTCCCCATAATGATGTTGAACACTCATGTTATAAATTCAACTTGATTTTCTTCATATTGTTTCTTCGTGTTGTTTTATAAATTTGTGGACAAGATACTTGGATATAAATTTTACTTTTTAATCTGAGTAGACAACTCATGAGATAAGAAAAATAGAATTTTCATTGGATGACTCAGACTCGTACAATGAACACATTACTAAACTCTGAGGGATTTAAAAAAAAACAAGAAATAAACTGTGGGAAAAACAGAGCTAGACCAATGGATTGCAACAGTAGGTATAAATAATATCAAAATTGAAGTAAATGTATTGCCAAATAAAAATCTAAAAAAAAAACTTTTTCCACTACCAGAATTAATGAAAACGTCAGTTAATTTCTGTGCTTACAACAAGACAAAAATTCATACTCTAGGAAAATGTACTGCAGTGATTAAAAAAAAAATACAAATGCGAAACATTTGTAATGGCTGCCATAAATTCAAAACTCATTCACAGTGCAAAATCTTGTGAAAAAATTAATCTAATAAAAAGAATTTTAAAAGTAAATTGTAATTTAGACAGTTTACAAGGGTCGATAGAAAAATATGACGACTACTTTGGTAAAATTGACTCACTACTGTCAGCTCATCACATTTTAGTCAACAAAGACATAAAGCCAGTGATACATCCTCCACAAACAATACCATTTGCATTAAATGCAAAATGAAAATCTGAATTTAAATGGATGACAAAAAATGTGATAATAAAATCAATAAAAGAACCCACTGACTGTGTCACAAATGGAAAAATATGTTTTATGTTTAGTTCTTTTGGATCTAAACAAAGCAATAAAAAGAGAAAATTACAAACTCCCCACACCAGAAGAAATATTTACAGAGATGCTTAACCCAAAATTCGTAACTGAGCTGGATGCCTCTCATGAATAAAGTAAATGAAGAAAGCTCACGGCTGTTAACTTTCATCACACCATATGGACGATTTCGTTACGGAAGTCAGTGCTAGTGAAGTCTTCCAAAAAGAGGTAGCAAAATCATAGACAGGATAGACAGAACAAAAAACTTATAGATGACATTATAATATGGTCTAATACAATGGAGGAGCATATAAAAAGACAGTCACTTATTTTTGAAATATGGTCTGAAATTAAAAAGTTTGACCAATCACAAATGACATACTTGGAACACCTTATAACAAGTGAAGGATTAAAAACAGACCCAACAAAAGTGGAAGCCATCAGTCAAATGCCTCTTCCAAAATGCAAATCAGACTCAGAGATGACCAACTACATGTGTAAGTTTCTACTGAACTACATGGAGGTTACAACGCCATTAAACCAACTTTTACTGAAAAATATAAAGTGGTTGTTTGATAAACCACTAATTGAAGCAGTAAACTCTCACAAAAATGATAACTAGCCAACCAAGATTGCAATACTACAACCCCCACTTACCAACAGAAATCACCTCAGACGCCAGCAAACAAGGACTTGGATACATTAAAATGGAAATCCATATCTTTTGCATCAAGGATCAGAACTCCTAGAGGATAAATATATTGTCCCATTGAAAGTAAGGCTATGAACATTGTATTTGCTGATAAAAAATATCAGTACAAATATGGTACTTATTTTGTGATTGGAAATGACCATAAACCACTAAAGCAAATATTTTCAAAGCCACTAATAAAATCTCCAAGATATAAAAAATATATATAGCTAAGGTAAGTGGGTTGTCCCCACTCTCTAAAGGAGATGTATGACACATAGTTAGTCAGAAGATCTCTCGAACTAACCAATCACTGGCTTCCGTGCATTGACGCCAGATATCAAAGACATGTCTTGTTCTATTTCGAACCAGACTCAATAATGAGCGGATGTTAAAACTGTCTCTGCTACAATTCCAACGCTGAACTAGAGTTGTGTGCACTAAGTTAAACTTTGGTATATACAACACGAGGACTTCAATTGAGTGGACTGTTGTATGTTTATTCATTGCCAACTAGTAAATACAGCCTCATATGTCACATTTCAAGGCCGAAAGCTAACAGGCCAAAGTAATGTAAACAAGAAAATAACCCATTCATGGCTGCATATGAAATTAATCTATAAAGAAAATTAACTTAGAAAATTGAACAAAGAAAATAATATGATCATGTTGGTAGAAATACCGACAATCTGGCCGATCTTCTTTCTTGAGGCATCACTTTTGAAAGATTTATAAAGAATCTGGACTACTGGACATATTGAACTAGTTGGCTGGTCGAAGAACCAGAGAAATGGCTAACAAGCATTTGTTTAAGCCAGGAGAACAAGTGCTATGTGGAAAATGTATTCTTTAATATATTGGTTGCAACTGTTTGAACCACAAATTCCCTTTGATAGGTTCTCGGATTTCAACAAATTATGTAAAGCAACCACCTTCAAATTCAAATTTATTAACAAGTGCAAATGTATAAGGGATTCATCTGACCCCAAACAGTTTGCTAAAAGATATCTAATCAAAATTATGCAATTATATGCATTTAACAAAGACATTGTCTACTTTTTGAGAGATGATTGCAGAATTGCCAATGCAAGAAGATATGAATATAATTAGATCTATCCAATTTTAATTGCCAAACACCATCCCTTTACAAGATTGATCATAAATGATAGCCATCTCAGGTGTAAACATCTGGGTATTGGCCTGACCGTGACTAGGTTGAGACTATCAGGATATTATAGTTCCCCAGGATAGGAAATCTGTGAAATCAGTAATATCCAAATTCTACATTTGTAAAAAAACTTAATAATCTTACATTTAAATATCCTAAGTTAATGAACTTACCAAAACATAGAGTTAGATTGGTAAACCCATTTCAACATACATTGCTCAGTCAGCTGGGACTGTAAAATACACCGACTGCTTCTCTGCAGAGGGATAAGACCTCCCTCTTAACGAGTATCCTGGGTATGACACTAAGCAATCTGATGATAAGGTTCCAGTAATGCTGGAGCTTTGTGGAATGCAGAGTACTCCTTTATTGCCATTGCTCCCAGGCCCACTCTAGCCGAGTGGTAGCACCTGATAAGGGTCCTATCTATGGGTCAAATAAAATTAAACTGGTTTTGAGAGTTTACTGTTTTTGCATTTAAACTGTGTATTGCCCAGTCGTCTGGGGCTGTAGAATACACCAACTGCATCTCTGCAGAGGGGTAAAATCCCCTCTCCAACGAGTGTCCTTGATATGACACAAAACAATCTGATGGTGAGGTTGCTGGAGCTTTGTGGAATATAGAGCACCTCTTTATTGCCATTGCTCCCAGATTCACTCTGGCCCAGAGTGTTAGCACCTGACAGGGCCCTATCTATAGGTTAAGTAGAACTAAAATGCGTACTTAAGCTAAACTAAATTACTTGAACTAGAACTGTTTTGATATTTAAACTGCGTACTTATGCTAAGTTGAATTGTTTGAAATAAGTGTTTTTGACATTGAAACTGTACTTATGTTAGACTGAATTTTTTGAAATTGAACTGTTTTGACATTTAATTGTGTGTGAATAAAATCTATATTTATACTCAAATGAATTGTTCGAATTAGAACTCTTTGACTAAACTGAATAGCTTGAAATAGAAATGTTTTTGACAAACTGTGTATTTATGCTAAACTGAATTGTTTGAAATAGAACTGATTATTTGAAAGAAAATGGATTTGGCATTAAATGACTTACAAAGGTTGATGTGCCATAAAACCCCAACAACCAACCATCCAACATACAGGTATTGATTACGTAGGGCACATATTGGTACAAAGAGAAGGAAAATCTCAGAAAATATACTTATTGATATTTACATGTATGAATAGGAGAGCCATTTACATTGAGCTTGTGTCTAATATGAGCACATATGCCTTCATCCAAGCCTTGATTTGATCCTTCCATGCAGCCTTGAGTGGAGATACAATTATGCACCATATCAACAGTACTGAGTTCTACAATGCATAACACAAATTCTGGCATCGAGCATATAAAAATACCACTATATTTTCCTTGGATTGGAAACACTTGGGAGAGGATGATCAGAGTTATAAAATCTTGTCTATTCAAAACATTGGGTAGAGCCAAGGTCACTTATTTTTATCTTTTGACTTTATTATCAGATATCCGAAAAGCAGTGAATTCCAGACCAATGACTTGAAAATGTTCCACAAATACTGATCTCCTTCCCTTGACACCTAACTGCTTCATCTGTCCTAATGTAAACAGTGGGCTCTCTTTCCAAACTGACACACGCAATTTGGTTGAGGCAGAACTGATCACTAGGTCTTTCCTAATGAGTATCTTGAAAAATAGAGAGGAATTGTTGGCTAAATGCAAGAATATGTGACACAAGGAATATTTACTCAATCTACAAGAAGGCTGCATAGACTTACATGAGACCAATTTTTATCACAAAATCAACATCAATGATGTAATACTGGTAAAAAATCCAGCCAAAGCCAGGCTCTTCTGGGTGGTTGGCAGAGTTGTTGAAGTGATCAAAAGGTTCATTCAACATGATTTAAAAGAGGCGATGGATCAGTGGAAACACACGGCCCCAGCCATTTATACTTATTGGAGTTATCTCTTACACACAACTATTTTCTTGATACCCTAGCTGATGAAGAACTTGAAGATAATTCAATCCCTTCAAAGGATTTTAGGGAAACTAACTCTATGGAATCCACAAATAAAGTGACCATTACCAGGTCTAAAAGGAAAAAGAAATTATCAAAAACTATAGAATCGCCAGAAAAATGCCAGAAACATTTGGGTAGTGTGTCCATAAATGTTTCTCTAAAAAGATATCAAAATAAAAAATGATCCAATTCCTTTTAAGATGATAACATACATTGCATGTTTTTTCTATTGTTGGGAAAGTATAAATATATATGTTGTTGGGAAAGTATAACTATATTTATATAACTAAGATAAGTGGGTTGTCTCCTGCAGTCAACCCTACTCTATAAAGGACATGTATGACATGTAGCTGGTCAGTACAACCTTCAAACTAACTGATATGACCGATTATTAAGGGTCAATAAATAAATCACTCAATATGGAGATATGAGGTGCCACACAAATGTATCCAAGTCTCTGAGGTGAGTTTCCTTGTTTCAACGTACACGAAGACAGGCACGGTGCTTACTACAGCTGCTGCTCTCGCTCTGCCAGCTTAGTTCTTGATTAATATACCCTTTGGGTAAGTCTATTATTCTGGTCATAGTGAGTCACCTACAACACTAACTAATCACTAGCTTCCATATGTTGGCACCAGATATCAAAGGTGTTTACTTATTTTTCCAACCAAGCTGAATAATGAGCAGGTGTTAAAATTGCCTCTGCTACAATTCCAACAGTGAACTAAAGCTAGGTAAAGTAGGTTAAAATTTCATATATACAACACAAGGACTTCAGTTAGGTGGACTATTATATGTCTATTCTTATATGATATTGTGTAGCCACAAACAGAACATTTCCTTTGTAACAGTAATATAATAACATAAAATTTCCAATGTGTTCATGTTTTTTCCTGATACTAACTTTCTTCTGTTTTCAACTTAATCAACATATTTTGAGGCCACAAATTTCAATATTTTGCAAACAAATTTGTATTAAAGGATCCAAAAATTCATTCTAGCCCTACAACCGTACAATTTCTAAATGAAATGCGTACCGGCTCATGATGCAGTTGTTGCAGACACCCCATCTCATGCATAAACCCAGAAATATCTGCGACTGACATAGCAACCTATATATACATGATAATAAAGAATCATCCAATGTCTGATGACAAACTAAACTCATGTAGAGAAGCCACTTTGAGTGACCCAACACTACAAACACTGATTAAATGTACAAAGGAATGGTGGCCCTGAAAAGAGAATATACCATCCAATATTCAACTATTTGGCTTTATTTAGGATGAACTGACTTGTCTTAGAAGACACACGAATTGTGATCCCCAGCTCACTCTGCAGAGAAGTGTTACAAAAACTTCATACTGGGCACTTGGGAATTGAGAAGTGCATAGTGTGAGCTAGAGAACATGTCTATTGGTCAGCGTAAATGTTCACATCAAAAAGATGATAAAAACCTGTTCCGCATGCATTGATCAAAAGAATCAGCAACCAGCTGAAACTCTGATCATCCATACCTGTCACTTCATGGACAAACATAGCAACAGACATCTTCAATCTCTGGCAAATCATATCTCAGCATCATAGACTATACAAGGTACTTTGATGTACACAAAATAAAGGATTGTTAATCATCAACAGTCATCAGAAAAGTAAAAATCTCATTCTCAAAATTTGGCACACCTCAAATACTGGTCAGTGATATTGGACCTGAATTGAAATCAATAGAATTTGAATCATTTAGGACTGCAATCATATAACTACCAGACTAAATTACCTCCGGGCAAATGGCATGGTAGAAAGAAACATCCAAACCATTAAGAAAACCCTTAAAAACATAAAAACCAATGAAGACCCCTACATGGCACTCTTAACATTACACACAAGACCTCTAAAAATGGTTCCTCTTCTCCAGCTAAACAACTAATAAACAGAACCCTAAAACAAATCCCCATAACATCGCCAGTAATAAATTCCAAAAACCACAAATAAAAAACTCTACTTACACCCATGAGCTGCTGATACTCAGACCAAATGTCAGCATGATTCAACAACAATTGACTTAGAAAGGGCAAAGTAAAAAAAATAGCCCCAAAATAGCATTATCAGCAAGCAGAAATAACATTCAAAGATAACCAAGAAAAAAATTGTTAAAACTTTTTATTTCTCTTCTCTACACCACGTATGTCGGTTACTACTATCTAAGAGGAAGCAGCTATCTCAGGATGATCCCTTGTGGTAGTTCTAAGAAATTACAAATAAAGAGGGGACTACTCGTTATTTGTTCCAAGGGAATTAGCTGCTTCACTTGTAAATAGATTACGACATCTTCCTTCTCAATATTGGTTGAATTGGGTTTGATGTATTGTTTGAATGTCTTTCTACTTATTGGAAAGTTGTAGCAGTGTCTGTGGATAGTAGAGTATTTCTGGGACAACTATTATGCTTTTTTTTCTTTTGGGTATATATATCTATGATAATTCTGGGCTTGCTGATTGTAGTAGTAATGCCACGAACAATCTTACCTCAAAGAAACAGAAGGTGTGCTCTCTCTGCTACCGGTACGTGGAAATCAGAAGAAGAAAAGGAAGCAAGAGGTGTGACTTGTTTTATGGAGGAGAACGAGATAAGCCTAGGTGAAGTTGCGAGATTTGATGAAGATAAAAGAGACTAAGTTTGAAGTGGAAAACCGCAGCATTTTGCTGATGTCTGATTGGTGCACGTCCATCAGTTCATTTTTGCATGTTAAGCGAGTTGACTAGCGTCCAATAGGTTGATTCTTCTTCGACGAGACTTCTGAAACCAACTACACTGATACGGCCACTCCTAGTTACATATGGTTGCTTTAGTGTGACATTGTCCTGGTGTTGAGTGTTGTTCTGTCTGTTTTTGTTGATTTGTAGCATGCGGTTGGTGTGGCTGTAGTGTGGCATGATTTTCATTCATCAGCCCATCCATCCTAGATGATTCTGATGAGGGCTTGGAGCTCTTCATCTCTCTGTGTGGTGGTCCTGATTTCCTCCATCTTGTGGTCGGCCACTGGGAGGTTACTGATAATGTTGTGAATATGGGCATCCATCTCTTTGCTATATTCTTGATTTGGGTCTAGTAAGTGTTTCCTCGAGAGAGTGTCTGCTATGGGTATTTTTCCAGGTATATATATATTATAGTTAGGTCTTAATTGGGCAGTTTCTGGAGCATTCTTTGTAATCTCGGAGGGGCAGCGTGTAGGTTTTTTTTAAAAAAAAATTGGTATCAGCGGTTTGTGGTCTGGTTCGATGATGACGTTGCAGTCATATGCATAATGGTGGAAATGCTTACATCTAAACAGGATAGCAAATAATTCTTTTTCTATTTGTGCATATTGTTTCGAAATGGGTTAAGGATTTTGAGGTATATGTAATAGGGTTGCACCAGAGCCATTTTGTCAAGCGTCTACTTGTATTGTTAATTGTTTTGCAGGGTCAAAATATTTCAGGACTCTTCCAGGATTTTCTGTTAGGGTCTCTTTGATCTTCTCGAACGTTTTGGCTTGTGATTCACGCCATTCATGGATATTCTTTGCTAGGAGTTAGTGCAGGGGGGCTTGTTAATTCGGACACATAATAATGTGTCCAAAGTATTTGATTTTGGTTACTGCATCTTCAATCCTATCTTTATTAAATCTTATTCCGACTTGTCTTGCTCGCTCAAGAACCTTGGTTAGGGATACATCGTGGTCCACTTGAGTTCTTCCATGAATTAGAATGTCGTCCACTAATGCGACGACTCAGGGAATACCTTCAAAGCATTCGTCAACCTTCCTTTGGAATTTGTCTTGGGAAGATCTCAGGCCGAAGGGTAATCTGAGATATCTATATTTCCCATATTGTGTGTTGAATGTTGTTATGAATGAGGATTCCTTGGTAAGCAGTATGGTCCAGTAACTGCCTTGGATGTCTAGTTTTGTGAAGACTTTTGATCCGCTTTGAATAGGGAGGATGTCTTCCAGGGTTCTCATGGGGTAGTGGGTTCCCTGGATGGCTTGGTTGAAATCTCAGGGGTCCAGGCAGATTTGGAGCTTCCCATTTCCCTTCTCAATGACCACTTGTGCGTTTACCCATTCAGTGAGTGTGGTCATAACCTCCTTTTCCATTTGTTTCAGTTCTTGGATCAGTTTTTTGTGAAGTACTAATCGTACTTTGTGTGAGGGGTGTATGGTTGGGGGTACATTTGTGTCCACTTGGATGGTACACTTCCTTGGGAATTTTCCGATGCTCTCAAACAAATCCTTGTTTTTGGATATAATGCTGTCTTTGGTTATGTGGCCTGGTGTGGTGTTTGCTTTCGTGCGACACCCGTAAATAAGTTTGATTAGGCCAAAATCTAGGCATTGCTGTAGACCCCAAATCAGTGAAGACTCAGTATTTATGATGTGAAAGTTTACTCTGAGTGTGATGTCCTTATATGTGCACTTGAAGCGGCAGCTTCCTAACATGTCTAGGGGTTAATCTCCGTATGCACGTTCTTGGACATTAGTTGATTTCAATTTTGTTTTACTGCTCTGGTGGATAGTGTTATAGATATGCAATGGGTAGAATATTTACCTGAGAGCCTGTATCCAGTTTAAAGTTTACTTTGTTGGTTTCTATCAACAGGGTGCGGAAGGGTTTGTCATCTTTAATGGCATCGTGTGTGAGATGACATACTGTGAACTGGTCATCTGAGCTTTCAGTTTCTTCATTCTCTTCTTGTATGTGCATCTCGTATATGGCTTTGCAAATTTTTGCAAAGTGGTTTAAGTTTCTGCATCTGGAGCATTGTTTTCCTCTAGCGGGACAAGTATTTCTTTCTTTATGTGTGTATCTACGCCGTGAGCACTTAGTACTTTTTTTCGCTTGACATAGGATTGTTCTCGTTCTAGTCTATTATTTGAGTCATGCCTCTTTTGTATTTGTCTACTTTTACCAAGGTTTTTAATTTTGTTATAAACTGTTCCATGCTGTTGTTACCTTGTGTGACATTTCTGAATTTGTAATTTGCAAAGAAAGGATTGGATTTCAGCTTCATGTGCTTCTGGAATCTATCGAAATGTGCTTGGAGGTTGTTTGTTTCCTCAGGATTCATGTTTGTCCAGATGTATATTTCTCTGCCTTTCTCTCTCACCCATAGTAATGTAGACTTGTTCGTTTTTTTGTAGACATGTTCTTTTTTTCCAGTTGTGGTCCGTGACTCATCAGTTCTACAGTTGATTGGATTTTTTCCCATCCTTCTGGTAAATTTGTACTGTTTTAGCCCATGCAGGGAGCCGGTAATCTGCTGAGTTCTGCCATTTTTCTGTTTATAGTTGTCAATTATCTCTCAGACGTTTTGTTTAATCCTGATTTTTAACGTTCACTTTCTTCTGACACCATGTTGTGTTATTGTGTTAGCGTTATTGGCAAGCAGAAATAACATTCAAAGATAACCAAGATAAAACATGTTAAAACTTATTGCACTTCTCTACATCATGTGTGTCAGTTACTATTATCTAAGAGGAAGCTGCTATCTAAGGATGACTCCTTGCGGTAGTTCTGAGAAATTACAACTGAAGGGGAGACTATTTTTTTTTCATCATACAATGGGTGAAAGCATGTGCGATACCCTGCCCTCATCAGCCGCCAACCAGGGATGATAACTCAGTTTTGGTAGCTCAAGGCAGTACCGCCACACTTGCCGCTACCAAACAGCTTTTGCCAGCGGACAGGTTATTTAAAAGAATTATATATATATATATATATACACGCCAGATCAACTAAAAGCAGAGATTACATTGTTCGTTCATTTTCATTTTTAGTGCAGTTTGTGATTTTTAAAAACACATTTACTTTCGGCCATTGATATCGTTACGCGCTTCCAGTAACCGTTTCTTGATGTTACGTAATCACACGGGAATGGTGGTTCTGCGTGCATGCTGAAGACTTTTCGCTCTTGACCAAATCCAACTTTATGCATATTGCACTGTGATCAAACGGCGCTTCAGCAATCTCTGTTCTGATCTTAACTTGTCCTTCTGTGTCTGTCGTTTATTCAGTCGTTTTTCTTTGGTTTTATCTTTTTTATGCGTTACTGCACCAAACCACTCCAGACAAACGTCATATATAATTCTGCAAAAATATGTCATTTGTTGATCAATGAGACCCTTAAGTTGGGTGGTGAGTAAAAAGAAAGCTCCTGGTCTAAGTTTGTCCATGTAGCTCTCTGATTACTCTTGGGCCACTAAATTCTTGGCTTGCTAGGAATGTCTCCAGGACGCTGTCGTTCAGCAATGGGCTCCTGAACACTGTGGGGGTGTTTCTGATTCATAAGCTCATCATTCGATTTACATTCTCCAGTAGGAGAATTACGTTGTTTGGATCAGCATCCCTTGTGGATTCTTTACCCTCGCAAGCTGTTGAATTCTCTGCCGCAATCACACATTGTAGCCAGGTACATATCCAAGTTATTTCCGTTTGAGCAAGTATGGTGGGTGATATATTCTCCCTCCCCACTACAGACACTCTGAGAGCATTTTTCTTTTGTTGTTCTGTTCATATTTTTTACGTTCCTGTCTTTCCAGGATGTCACTCCAACTTTCTGGAGAGTCACTTTGTCTTTCCAAAGAGTCAAGTGCAGATTGTCCCGGATCGATCTTCCCTTCACAGCGTTGAACCCAAGCTGATGCCTAAAATACAAAACCAGATCACGATAAGAAAAGTTTGCATCGTCATACAATCCCTTCTTTTGCGTCGTCCAAATCACCATTCGAGCTGCAGCTAGGATCTCGAGAAACATCACAAGCTTCGCACCCTGAATGGAGGAAGAACGTTGTTTACGACGTAACTAACGAGCTGCTTGGGTTCGATGCGAGCCGTCCCCTCCCCGACGTGATCCCAGATCGGTCGAACTCGCTCGCAGTAGTAGAAGGTGTGCTCAGCCGTTTCTTCTAAACCACTGCCGCAGCGAGCACAATCGGGCATGTCTGCCAGGCTCACTCTGTAGTTCAAGCCGAGAAGGGGTAACGCATTCCGTGCAAGTCGCCAGGTGAGCGAGAAGTCGGAGTTGTTCAAGATGCTCGATTCTGGCGCCCAATTCCACTGGAAGCGGATCTCCGCCGCCGTTCAGCTGCGCCGCTCGCTAAGTTGATCCGCAGCGGAACCCACCACTAGCTCCCGATATAGCTCTTTTCGAGGCCGTGAAAGGTCACTGAACCCAGGAAGGTTGCAAAGGGCCGCTCGGCACTCGCGGACAAACAGTGCTTTGCCCATCGACTTATGTCGACCTTCAGCCTTTGGGTCTGACTGGAAAAGTCTGACTCGTCTTTCGTCTCCACACTGCATCCCCCTTCAAGGATCGGCCCAAGTATGCAAGTTTTTCAGCAAGCCAGTGGCTCTCCAGATCAGGCATACCCAGACCCCCGTTGCGCGTACATTGGATACAGACCTGTCTACGGACCATCGGCCTTGCACCTCGCCAGAACAATCAGGAGAGGGATTGTTTAAGCGCCAGCCGACGAGCCCCGAGGATACGGATGGGTCCGTCACTCCAGCGGAAGGGCCCTGGAAGGATATCGCTGCCCCTCCAAGCACCGTGCCGCAAATCTTCGCTTTTGTTAAAGTTGACCTTGGCTCCTGCAATCCGCTCGTACTCACCAACCGCCTTCTTCACAGCCTATATATTCAGGCGGCGAGATACAAAGACTGTGATATCATCAGCGAACGCGGAAACCTTTGCCGAAAGAGGGCCAGCAAAAAGGATACCGCGCAGGGCCGGATTTGTCCCCATATCCCTAAGCCTACGGAGCAAGGGCTCCAAAGCGAGGACATAGAGAAGAGGAGACAGGAGGCAGCCCTGCCGGATCGAAAGCTCGATCGCGAACGCCCCCGAACGCCTTCCGTTCACCTGCACTACTGCCTGAGTGTTGTGGTACATCATGCTAATCCATCTGCGGAACTCCGGTTGGAATCCAGCAGTCTCCAAAACAGACGCCAAAAACCGATGGTCAACCCTATCGAAGGCCTTGGACGGATCTAAACTGATCAGCGCGGCTTCCGTGACGTCTTTTATCCCATCTAGGACCTCACTAATCAAGTGCAGATTGTCCCGGATCGATCTTCCCTTCACAGCGTAGGTCTGCTCGGGGCCGATTATGGTTAGAGAGCCCCCCCCCAACCACCGCTCAGGAAAGTTTATCATCTATAGATTTTGTCTCCTTGGTCCTATCTAAGTTGAGCTGTCGACCGTACTTGGCGAAATCTCTAATCCTATGTTTAAGAGAAACCCACCATATATTCTCGGTAATCGCCCCCACTAACGTCCGCTTAATTAGGGATTCTATCTGGTCCCGGAAGTCTCGTATCTCCAGTAAGGAGGTATTGAACTTCCAGTATCCGGCCAGACTAGGCCTATTAGCTAACCGAAGACTGACACTTACAAGTTTGTGGTCCGTCCATGCTATGAAGTGGAACGTGGGACGATTAACGAAGTCGCTATCAGCTCTTCTAACACTCTGTCCAAGTAAGAACCCACTTTGGCAGAGGGCGAGATATCTAGCCACGTCCACATCTTCCGCTCTGTGTGATCCAGTCGATACCTGTCGACCAAGTCATGACGAGTCATGAGGTCGACAAGGCTGCTTTCACACCTTCTCAACCTTCTAGCTCCCCGCTCGACCTTATCTATCTTGGGATCAAGGATCGCATTCCAATCACCAATTAAGACTAGCCGCTTCGTATTGTTCAGGAACGGCGCCAACCGACGAACAAAGGAAACTCTCTCCACAGCGATATTGGACGCATAAACCGCAACCATCCGGAACTTGAAACTTTTAACGGCAACATCGGCCATAACCAACCGGTCCCCGTCACCTGCAAAAACAACGTCAACATCAAGGCTGCGTCCAACTAGCAAGGAGACCCTAGCGCTACTGCGGCTGTCGTATACTGAGAAAACGTTAAAATCCTTTTCCAGTATCCGACAGTCCGCTGTGCAAATGAAGTCTCCTGCATTGCAGTAACATCTACGCTGAGGTACTTGAGTTCAGCAAGCAAGTGCGCACACTGTCTTGAATCCCTCAGTCCCCTCACATTCAATGTGGCAAGGTTTAAAGCCATCAGACCCACTTACCTTACTCACTGGCGACTACGGGCCAGAAATCCTCCGGGGTGGGGATGCCGACGGTCTGACGCTGTACCGAGTACAGAGGTAACTCGGTCGTTCCTGGTAATTTCACCGACATCCACGGGGTAACGCAATTTTAGGGACCTATAAAAGCTGTGGTGAACATAAATCGGGACCCTGCCCGTACATTTGGTTACCATTACTTTGAGGGAGGGGTGCTCCATATCTGCCAGCCTTATGTCCGCCTGACTGGCTTCCTCGATAAAGCGCCAAAGCTCTTTAGTTCGGTTGCCAGCCGAACGAACAAAAGTGGTCATCATGGGGGCACGCTCAAACAAATACGGATTGGTTATGTCCTTTTGTCGATTGTTTTTAATGAAGTGAGATTGTTTAGAGTCTTTTTCAAATGATGGTCTATTGATGGTGATTCTGGGATGTCTGTGCAAAAGTAGTAGCCGTTAATGGGTTAATGGTCGTTCGAGGCTGACTTCGTTCTTTTTTTTGTCAATGATGGTGTTGATTCTCTGGTCTCCGAGTGGGACCGGGAGAGCATTTTTTGAGTTTTGGCTGGGTGTTGTATTTTGACCTTTTGACCAGGCCAAAAATGCCATTCCATGGTGATGCACCGGAAGGAAGTGACACATTCCAATGGCAGTTAGGAGAGGAAATCGTGTGGGCGGAAATTGGCTGATGAAATGGGACGAGCTAAAAAAATTCCCATGGTACACTCATAGACTGATGCACCGGAAGAGAGTGACCTGTGAACTGCATGACAGTTATTTCCACTTGATGACGATTAAACATTCGATTTCAAAGATCGAGTGGGCGATCAAGTGGGTGTTGAACTGTTATATAACTCAGAAGTCAAGAGAGTTCGAGTTGAGTTGAGTTGAGTTCGACGGCCAGTTGCAGTAGAGTTGGAGACGGAGATAGAAGAGATGTGGTTGGGAAAGCCACACCAGGCCGAAGGGGCTTGGGGCCCTGATGAGTTGGGGTCCAGAGAAGATGCTGATAAGATGCAGCAAAGAAAGCCAGCACCCAGCAGAGTGGACCCCAGGACCTCCGGTTGAGCATCAGGAGAACGAGAAAGACACAACGTTGACGGCCATAAAAGTTGGGGGTCAAAATATTGCAGTCATGTTCGATCTCCAGCTCCCTCTCACAGTAGAACCCTTTTCGAATCCTTGCAAAAAAGTGAGAGGTAAATATTTTGTTAAAGAAGTCTTCCTGCGTCTGTTTATTTATTGCGTCAGTATGTATCCAGTATATGTATGTATATTTCTGCATGAATCAGCAGATGACAATATAACATGGGGAAAGTGAAGGTAATGTTGGGGAGAGGAGGTTTTGGTAGGTTGACTGGGTGTATTTGTTGATGATTGTGGGTGTGGAATAAGTTGGGCAGGGTGTTGTTTTTTAGTTTTGTTTTTTTCCTGCAGTTGTGGCTGGGATTGTGGATCGATCTCTGGTTGTGGCATTGTAGTTTTCTTTTTGATGTTTTTTTTCCTCTCCCTCTGTTACCGAATCCCCATTATCCCTTCTTTTTAAGTTGACAGAAATGTCCATGTTTTCTATATTATCTGTTTCGTCTTTTTTCTTTTGAGATATTACTTTATTTGATGACTTTGTTTTTTCTGTGAATTTTTTTCCCGGTGTAATGGCTTCATTTATTGTTGGTTTTGAAGGAGTTTTCTTTTTCCGGCCACGAGTGACCTGGGTCCATCCTTTTTCACTTTTGTTGGGGTGAACCCCAATTTCTATGGCGGATTTAGTGGTTGCTGCTGCTGTTGTCGTAGTTGTTGTTGTTGTCGTTGTCAGTGGTGTCGGTGGAGGTGATGTCGGTGGAGGTGATGTCAGTGAAGGTGATGTTGGTTTGCTGTTTTTTTTTGCGGACAGGACCGCGAGAAATGTCCAAGCTGTTTGCAGAACCAGCATTGCGGCTTTCTTCCCTCCACTATCACCGTCATTACCTGGCTTTCATACTCAATCGTATGAGGTATAGCCTGAAACCCCTTCCTGTTTAAACACATTGTGAAGAAGTAGTCACCGTGCGCCGTCCCGTTGGATGACTCGGCATTTATACTATCTTCCACTTCTCCGTGCTCGCATAAGTAAGCCGCTAACACTTCGCCATTTAGTTGTATTGGGACATTACACACGGTGACCTTGATTCTACGTTGTCCCAAGTACTCTGGCTGCAACTGGAAGTGTTTTGTGGTGTTGTTATCACCGGCCAGCTTAATCGCTAGTTCTTCTGATGGAAGCAGGACATCCTAGGTAGCAAAGCTACGCCTGCAATAGTATTTGGCGGGGATTCCTGCTGACTTTAATATCTCTTCAAAGGTGTCCTTTCTTAGGCCTGCCAGTTTCCTGGTTTTCAGGTCTGTGACCACAAATGAGATTGTTTTTGGCTGTACTTCCTGTACCAGCTCAAATATGGGCAAAATTTTGTTGCCTTGAAAGTATTGGGAATATTTTCCCCTATTCTTCATGTGGTCTTGCGGAGGAATCTTTTTGGTTGTTTGTGCCGTCCAGGAGGCTGGCATAGATGGCTCTTTTTGTGCCGGTTGAATCGAGCTGGCCATACTTGATAAAGATGGCCATTTATCTTCCAGCTTTGAGGAGGGGCTTAGGCTATTAAACATGTCTGTCTGAGACGATGTTGATGGTGTAGGTTCCCCCATAGTTGCTTGGCGCAACTTAGGAGGAATTAGCATGAATATTTTTACGAAGTGAATGAGCAAACGAGTGAGTGAAGTGAAAAACGAATGTTCGTTTTCCTTCAGTTTTATCTTTTTTATGCGTTAATGCACAAAAGTACTTGAGACAAACGTCATATATAATTGTGCCATGAACAAACAGTTCGTAGAAGGTTTACAAAAATCGAAAAAACTACTTTTACATGATGAGTATAGATGATAAAGTCTTGTAGCTTTGTTGTTCCTTCGCAAAAAGGTCAGAGAAAATTAATGTTGTTCAAAGATTAGAGGTAAAACAAGGTCAAGAATTAGTTTCCTGCTTAAATATTAAAATTTTCATTTAAATATTATTATACATTGTTAATTTCAAGAGCAGCCATGAAAAAAGTGTTTTACCTATATCAAAATTAGCTAGCCTTTGTTATTTGGAGAATGAACTTGTTTAGAAAATTAATACAAATTTAGTAACTGAATATCAAGTTTGAAAAAAATATTGACTTGTAATGTATTCCTTATATTGTATAGAGAAAATATAAGTCTTATTTAACCAAAAACCTCCCTGAAATATTTGAGAGGAAAATTCTTTGAGTTGGTATTTGTGGGTGCTTCATCCTATCCAGCAGTCATTTGGGCTGATTGTTGTTGGTGCTTCATCCTGTTCCGCAGTCATTTGGGCTGATTGTGGTCAGGGATACATCCTGTCTAGCATTTGTTTGGGCTGATTGTTGTCAGGGATTCATCAGGTCTGGCAGTCATTTGGGCTGTTTATTGTTGGTATTTCATCCCCTCCAGCAAACGTTTTGGTTGATTGTTGTTGGTGCTTCATCCTATTCCATTGTAATTTCGGCTGATTGTTGTTTGTAATTAATCTAGTCAAGCAGTCATTTTGGTTAGTTGTTGTTGGTACTTTATCCTGGCCAGCAGTCATTTGTGATGATTGTGTTTAGTGCTTCATTCTGCAAAGCAGTCATTTGGCTGATTGTAGTTGATGCTTCTTTTTGTTCAGGAGTCATTTGTTTTAGATGTTGGTGGTTCATCCTGTCCAGCAGTAATTTGGGCTGATTGTTGTTGGTTCTTCATTCCGTTCATCAGTCATATGTTGTTGGTTCTTCATTCCGTTCATCACTCAGTCATCATTCCGTTCATCATTCAGTCATCATTCCGTTCATCATTCAGTCATATGTTGTTGGTTCTTCATTCCGTTCATCAGTCATATGTTGTTGGTGCTTCATCCTATCCCACAGTCTTTTGGGTTTATTGTTGGTTCTTTCTCTCCAGCACTTGTTTCGGTTGCTTGTTTTTGGTGCTTTGTTCTAGTTGTCATTTGAGCTAATTGCTGTTGATGCTTCATCTAGTTAAGCAGTCATTTTGGTTAGTTGTTGGTGCTTCATTCTGTCAAGCAGTCATTTGGGCTGATTGTTGTTGATGCTTCATCCTGTCCAGTAGTTAGATGAAATGATTATTGTTAATGCTTCATTCTGGGAAGCAGTCATTTGACTGATTGTTTTTGGTGCTTCTCCTGTCCAGTAGTCATTTGGGCAGATTGTTCTCAGTGTTTCATTCTCTCAAGCAGCTCATTTGAGTTGGTTGTTATTGGTGCGTCATCCTGTCCAGCTGTTTTTTGGGTTGACTATTGTTGTTGCTTCCTTCTGTGAATCAGTCATATGGCTGATTGTTTTGGTGCTTCTTTTTGTCCTGGAGTCATTTGTTGGTGCTTCATCCTGTCTAGCAGTCATATGGGTTGGGCTGATTGTTGTTGGTGCTTCATCCTATCCAGCAGTCATTTGGGTTAGCTGTTGTTGGTGCTTCATCCTGTCCAAAAGTCATTTGAGATGATTGTTGTTGGTGCTTCATTCTAACACGCAGTCATTTGGGCTGATTGTCATTGGTGCTTCATTCTGTCCAGCAGTCATTTGGATTGATTGTTGTTGGTGCTTCTTTATGTCCAGCAATAATTTGGTTTAGTTGTTGTTGGCAATTCATCCTGTCCTGCAATCATTTAAGATGATTGTTGTTGGTGCTTCATTTTAATGAGCTGGCCCTGTAGGCTGGAGGACAAGTGTCCAGGAGAAGACACTAAACAATCTGATGGTGAGGCACCAGTAGTACTGGAGCTCTGGGGAATGTGGAGTACTACTTCATTGCCATCATTTGCAGGTCCACTCTGACCTGGAGTGGTAAAACCTTACAGGGTCCTATCTATGGGTCAAATAGAACTGTTTAACATCTAAACTCTGCACAAACTAATGACATGCTAAATGGTATTGTTTGAAATAGAATTGTTTGATCATTTAACTGTGAGCAAACAAGTGACAGATGTCAAATTGAATTGTTGGTGATGAGTGGCAGTACTCGAAACCACTATGCACAAACAAATGACTAATTCCTCCAGTCAGCTGAATACACCGACTACACCTCAGCAGAAGAGTAAGACTCCCCCAAGAAGACACCTGTTGGCCGTGAGTGGTGACTTTAGGATAGGATCCTGATGGCTGAACAATTTGTGACTCGGTTGCCTAAATGGCCACATGATTAACAACACTCACTTTGGCCCTTACTAGGCTAGACGGGCGGTTGGAGAGGCTTGATTCGATCAATTGGCTGGTCATGTCAGCCCACTTTCAGATTTTTTCAAAATTTGAATGAGGGTGATGGCTGTATGGCCAATTATGCTGAAGAAGGACCTGTATCCCTTTTCTGTTCCTGTGTAAGTAGTTATCTTGGGAATTAAAACCCAGGGACAAAATAAAACTATCATCAGAATGAGTATACTATGTAGCCCTGACATTATTAGGTGAATGGGTTTTCCCCAGGTACATCTCCTTATGGAGCCTTGTGGTGGGTGGGGAAAGTCAATGAAACTCATAGACTCTCTTTATGACTCCTGAAAATAAAACCCAAGTAAATACTAATAAAATGATAAAACCTTCCAAAAGATCACATCCAGATTCTGACACATACTCAGACAGTGAAATAGAAGAATCAACCACCTACTTTCCAAGCTTTCTTGAGTCGGTGGAAGACAAACCTATTAAACAACTCACTTCTTCTATAATAGAAAAATCTCTCTCTGCAAATGTGGCTCTCAAATCAGTAAAAGCAACATGTAACAACACCCTGATAGTGGAAGTTAAAAACAAGAAATATGTTGAACTACTTTTAAGAACCACCACTACACAATATGAAAATAAAAGCATACCTTCACAGGTCTCTCAACGCTTCCAAGGGAGTGGTGAGAAGCCCAGACCTAGCTACTTGCGCAATTGAAGAAATAAAACAAAACCTGAAAAAGCAATCAAATAATCGATACCAACACCTACATCCTCACGTTTAATTCTCCCCAACCATCACTAAATCTTAAGATCGACTACATAATAATGAAAGTGGATATTTATATTCCTAATCCACTTCGATGCTATCCCTGCCAAACGTTTGGGCACCACGAGAGCTGGTGTACAAGAGCAAAATTTGTGGAAAGGATGGATCTGACCACCAGGAAGCCACTTGTCAGTGGCTGAAATATGTGAACTGCCCAGGAGGACAGTCGGCTGACTCAAGATTCTACAATGCGTGGAAGAAAGAAAAAGAAATAACAAAAATTAAGTACACCCAGAAAATCTCCTTAGAAAACCGAAAAATTGTCGAGACTATTCACCAAGCCTGATCTTACTTAAGAGTAACACAACCGGTGCAAACCCCTTCCATCCCTGAATCCTGAAAATGTAACCTCTTTATTAAAAAAAACTCATAAATATGAACCCAAACGAACTCTTAACCTTCATAAAAGAGCAACAGATCTCCACACAACAATCTAAACAAACTTAATCCCAAAACCCCATCCATACAACAAAAGATGCTTAAGAAAAACAATTAATGCCACCACAACTCTCAAAAGGAAAAACTGCCTCAAAATACCAAAGCAGCCCCCAAATTATCAAGATCTCCAAGAAAACAACCTTGCTGTATGGAAACCACACCAACACATAAATACAAAACCCAACATAAACAGTCATCACCCAAACCAAAACGTCAAGACAAACCACATCAATGATCCCATTCCAGACACAAATAAGAAACAAAAACTTTGAATGAAACACTAGAATAAAGCAACAGATATAGTATACAAGAAAAAATGGAATTTGAAGAAAGTCCCCCAATTCCCTTAAAACAGAAAATACTCCAAAACACAAAACCTAAAACTAAACCATGGGTCAAATGGAACCTGAAACAAAACAAAACAAAACATAATACAATGGAACCGTGAAGGCATAAAACCAAACTATGAGGAAATAAAATGCATAATGACAAACATTGACCTAATGAGTAGAGTGTTCACCAATGGTCCAGAAGATCAGGGTTCAATCCCAAGTCAAGTCATACCAAAGACTCAAAAAATAGTACTTGATGTTGCTTTGCTTAGCACTTTATTGTGCAAGGATCAAGGGTAAAGTGGAGTAATCCAGGGAATGGAGTAGTACCCTCCCCTACCTAGCTATTGAAAAGGGAGCCTTCGGGTCACCCTCGATTAAGGTCGCCAACTTTACTTACAATCCCAACATAATTTGTTTTCCAGAAAATCTCCTTAATGAAACTGACAACATCACCTTCAAAGGATATTACACCTATAATCAAACAAACAGATCAGCAAGAGACAACTGACCTATTTGTGGCCTCTCAATTATAATCAAAAACCAAATACCCCATGTAGTACTATCACTACAAACAAACCTCCAAGCAACAGCAATAAAAGTATCACTTCATCGAACAATAACCATTTGCTCAATTTACATTCCACCAAAACACAAAGTAAATAAAACAGAAATTGAAAACTTGATTGAACAACTCACTACCTCCCATCGTACTAATGGAAGACTTTAATGCCAACAGTAAGATGTGGGGATGCAATGAAACCAACCTGACTGGAAAAATCCTTGAATCCATACTGGAATCACCCAAACTATGTATCCTTAATGATAAAACTCTCACCTACTATCATCCAGGCACCGGAACAACATCAGCTATTGATCTCACTTTATGCTCTCCCTCGATCTTCATGGACTTTCACTGGAGAGTCAATAATGATCAATGTGGCAGTGACCACTCTCCAATATTCCTCAAATCAAAGAATTCTACACCAGAAGAAACAAACCTAAAATGGCAAATCCACAAAATTGATTGGATCAAATCTGACAAACTCTACTCAACACTAATTGATGGAGGAATATTCAATAAACCAGACCCAATGTCAGCCTTCACCAATACCCAAATCAAAATAGCAAAACAAACAATCCCTAAATCCTCCACCAAATCATACCCAAAAAACAAACCCCTAGTTCACAGTTGAATGCAGAGAATCAGTAAAAACCAAGAAAAAAATGCTCAAACTTTTTAAACACAACCCTACCAGAATCAAACTTCAAAATATCAACAAGCCCAAGCAAAAACACACTATACCATAAAAAAGCCAAAAAAGAAACCTGGAGAAACTACATCTCCAAACTAAATAACAAAACTCCAATAAACAAAACATGAGAAATCATAGGGAAAATAAGTGAGAGAAAACTTCGAACAACTATAACCTATCGAAACACACCAAATGGAGGAAAAACCACAGATAAAAAAGAAATAGCCAACCAATTAGCAGCAATATTCAGCCAAAACCCTTCATCCAACCATTACTCACTCAAATTTAAAAAATATAAAAACATTGTTGAGAAAGAATTACTCAACTTCCCATCAAACAAAAAAAGAAAACTACAACTCTTCTTTCACTATCACAGAACTAAAAAAAACTCAATAAATAAGGGAAAAAACACAACTACTGGTCCAGATGAAATCCACTATCAGTTCCTGAAACACCTACTAGAAACATTCCTCACGGAATGTTTCTAATAGGTGTTTCTTCTGCAAATCTTCTCGTAGGTGTTTCTTCTGCAAATTTTCAATAACACATTGTGGTTAAGCAATTTCCCTAAACGCCGGCGTGAACCTATGATCATCCTAATCCCCAAACCAGGAAAAGATCACTCTAACCTGACAAACTATCACCTCGTTGCATCTGTAAGACTGTGGAAAGAACGGTCAATGCAGAACTGATCTGGTATCAGGAAGAACATAACATCTTATCCAGATACCAAAATGGATTTTGAAAAAATCAAGGTACTAATGACCAACTTATAAGTCTCAAAACACATCTACAATGGCCTAATCAAAAACCACCATGTAGTTTCAATCTTTTTCCATCTTGAAAAAGCATGCAATACAACAGGAGGGGTGCGGTGAGAAAGGAAATTTTTAATGAATGCAGCCATGTTTCCTTTGATTCCAGTTTTGTGGAGGTCTTTTCGAACCTTTACAATACAACATGGAAACACTAGCTCAGACCTATACAAACAAGAAACAGGAGTTTCTCAAGGCAGTATTTTATCTGTTAAACTATTTATCCTCAAAATCAACAGCATCACAGAATCTATCAGCACAGGAATAAAAAAAATCCTGTATGTAGATGCATTTGCCATAACATACTCATCACCAAACATGCCTACACTTGAAAGACAGATGCAAAACTGCCTTATCAAAATAGAGAAATGGACCAATGAAAACGGCTTCCGATTCTCAAAAATGAAAACTGTCAACATACACTTCTGCAAAAACGAACAAAAATAAGATTATCAAAAATGAACTGGAGTGCAGACCACATGGTCATGCTTAGAATCTATAGGTCACACATCAGAACCAAACTTGACTAAGGATCTTCCATTTACAGTGCCATACACAAATCCTACTTAAAAAAAATTACAAACCATACCTAACCAAGGCTTTAGATTTAAGCCCACGAGCCTTCTGTACCTCACCAATGCAAAGCTTATATATTGAAGCCAATGAACCACCATTAATCCTTAGATGGGAAAAATTATCTCTCCAATATGCATTAAAACTTCAAACTAGCCCAAACAATCCAACGCACAAAAAAAATAAACAAACAAATAATTCCCCATTCCACCATTTCTACAGCAGTAAACCTTTAACTATCCCCCCATTTGGCCTCTGCATCAAAGAAGCAATACAACACATAAACCAAAATACCAACCATATTTCGCTACTCGCAATGAGCAATTTACCCCCATGGACAATCACTAAACTTCCTATTGATTTAACATTAATACAACAGGAAAAAACACAACCGACAATCTCATGTACCAAGAACAGGTTCAAAGAACTTAGAGACAAATATTCAGACCATATTAACTTTTACACTGATGGGTCAAAAACCATAGACCGAACAATAGCAGCAGCCACCAATATAAATAACTACAAACAAATCAGACTTCCAAATATTACTTCCATCTATTCAGCTGAAATACAAGCAATTAAAGTGGCACTGGACATGATCAAGAACTCAGAGATGGGTAAAACCCTAAATAAATATGCTGGATATGACATTAATCAATTTGATTGTGAGGTTCCAGCTTTGGTGAATGTGGATTACTCCGTGGTTTACATTACTCTAAAGTTTATTCTGACCCACAGTGGTAGTACCTGTTAAGGTCCCATCTATGGGTCACATAGAAATATTTAAGCATTTTTGAAACTTGAGACCATTTATCTGTGTGCAAACAAATAACTGATCTTAAATTGAATTAGTATTATAAAGCAACGCTTGGAACCATTTAAATGAGTGTAGTTGAATATATAATTTTGTATAGAATTACAACTGTTAAATACTAATAATGTTGAATAACAGTACTTGAAACCCTTTAAATATGAATAATGATAAAATAAATCATTATACTAACAAGAGGAGCTTAGAAATGTTAGAAGCTATCTTCAAGATTATCTACAGAATTGATTTATCTCGAAAATAGCCTTCTTGATAGTAGTAAAAATTCCACTCACCGACGAATGGGTTGACATAACCTACCAGCTACTGAAATCAAATAATCCTCATTGAAGACGTTGCAGTCACCTGTGACATTAGCTAACAGCGTTTTTCTTTTCCTCTTACTGGAAACGAGAACGCCGACAACATCGCCCCTATGTGATGAAATTTCTCTTCAATATAGGTGTAACACGATCCTTGGTCACCGGCAACGGTTAATATAATAACGACTCTTCGAAATTTCACGCCGTAAACCTAACCCCACTGGACTGCCGTCCTTCACAGTTTAGACCAAATTCTGTGGGGATCCTCTCAACAGCCCACGTTGTGATTGATCCTATTGAGTGGTTATCGAATCCAAAGATAATCTGCAGGTCCACCAGCAAGCTCGTCGGGCTGGAATCGTGTTGGCATCAGAAAAAAAAAACCCAAACCGATCCGATTTTATGAAAGTTTTTTTTTTCTCATACAGATACACTAACAATACGTGCAATAAACACAGTTCATAAGGAAAAAGTAATTAAATTGAAATGTCTCTTATATATAAACCGTACCTCGAGTGTTGGTTATTGGAGAGAAGTGGTTTTCGTCTTAACCTTTTTCAGTTTAGCAACTTGCTTAGTGATTTTCGCTTATCGGACCTGATTCAATCTCCGATGGGTTTTCTCGTAGGATGACGTCACATCCGTCCAGAGATGATTTCCTCACACCGGGGCTCGACCGTCTCGTATATGTCAACAATCACGGTACGGACCAGAAGTAATCGCCCTGACTGTCGCAGCAAAAACTCTCAAACTGGCTCGAGGCGAGGCTTATTTATTGAGAATATCCTCGCCTCTCGCTAATCACATGATACCACGCATAATTAATTCATCCGTCCTCTAGTGTGTGTGCCACTTTCTGACATTGCCCAAAATACAATTTCATGTCGTGATTTTTTTGTGTCATAAATTCTGATATAAACAATTCGTAAACATCTATCATTGAGAATATTTTTAGAAGTTACGTTTTTTTCTGTAATCAATAGAGATTATATTTCCAACTTTACGAGTAAAACTCTTTAGAACAATCATTATCAACAAACAAGAAAGGATTAACCTTTTCATGGGTAATTTCGCATGATATTCTTATTTCTTTAATATACCAAAGTCCTCACGGCCTATCATCCTCTTGGTTTTTTTTCGAAAACTCACCTTTTTTTCACTTGCCGTTTTCTATTTTACGGGATAACAATCTACTATCTATTTATTACTATCATCATTATCATCCTTTCAGGGCGAAATTGCCCTTGTCACATCTCTCCCTTAACCATTTTGTCTAATACTTGTTGTTACGGTAGCACCATGAGGCAAAAAATGAGGTAAAAGGCTCGACTGATAAAGAAGTTGTCTATTCGCAATGGGTCTTCGTTCCTTCTTTAAGCCCTTCTTTGACCCTTCTTTCACCGTGAAACTAAAACAAAATAGAAAACAACTTCTGTAATCCCTTTCAGACAGATCAATAATTCGGGCAAATACAGATACAGTGTGTGAGTCTTACTCTGTTCGCCTCAAAGAATGCCCCCTTCGCAAAGTCTAAAATCGCAGCTGTCAGGCAATACGTGAGTTCTGCTCGGAGAAATGGTAATAAAATGCTCGACCCCTTCTGACCATGTCATGTGTGTGACTGGTCGGTGTACAATATTAATATGTCCCCAACTCTGGCTTGTACCAAACAAGGGGGATAGCTCCCACATTTACATGGCTCCCCAAAATAAGGTCAACTTATTTTACAAAAAATGTTTTTACAAATATACACAACGGCTCCTCGGTGGGGACTTCCTGGTCTCCGTTTTGTGCAACAGCACAACCTTGTGGATTGGCCGTTCCATTGCGGGAGAAGCTTTTGACGTACTTTTTTTTCCGACTACGCCAAGAATAGTGTCTCACTGGACATATCATCTGTAAAAGACGGTTTGGATCAGACTGCTTCTCTTCATCCTCACAAAATTTCCTTTTAGCCTCAAATGGAGCAACTTCATCTGTGCTTGTTATTTCTTGTAGAATATTTGTCTCAGTGGTTTTCATTGTTTCAATAATTTCTCCCCCATCTGCCTCATTTGTACATCGGGTATTTTTATTATGACCATATTGATTACAACTGGTATTTTCAAGATATTTGGGAACTGTATCAGAACATTCTTGCCAATTAAAATCATCTGTACAATTGAGTTCTGATATTTCTTGGTCTTTTAAACATAAGCGCTTCACTTCTCTAATGTATTCTTCAGACTGTCTTTTTTGGAGAATTTGAGCAGGTGTTTTTAAAGGGCTATTGCTAAGCTCAGTATCATTTGCATTTGCAACAACACTCATAGCTTCCACATTTTCCACAGCTTTCTCACTTTCCACAAACTCTTCACCTTTTACAACATCGATATCGGATGACAAAATCGTTTTACAAGTACCAGCCTCATCTTGCACTGTACCTTCAGTTGTTTTTAGCAGCTCCTTTAAGCCAAGACATTCCTTCTCGATACAGCATTTAATAAGTGATACTTCTTTAAGAACTACATGACGGAAAAAACAAAGAGTTTTATACCAGAGAATATGAGTGCTGTGGAATTTTTCTACAAACTTATCCATTTCCCTACTTAAGTGGCCAACATTTACAGTAAGGTTCAAAGAGTAAGGTAAATTGAGAGAATGGGATCTTTGCTTGCCAGGTTTTGTTTGTTCACTTGGTGGTGATTCTTCTGTAATCAGAAGATGTGCCAAACCCCGAGGATTACCATCTGTTTGAATTTGAGAAAGTTTCTCTTGAGGCACAGAAGGTTCCCTGATGAAATCTGTTTTGATTTTTTCTGTTACATTGGCTGACGTATTATGCTCTAGAAAATAAGGATCTTGAACACATACAAGACTCATTCTAAATGATTTCATTTGTTCTTGATTCTCAATTTCTGATCTTGACAAAAGTTTTCCTGTTTTAGGAGATATAACAGGATCCTGGCCAATCTCAATTTCTTTGGTGGTATGACCTGCCATGCGCGATGTCGATTCCACCACCCGTAAATCTGCAACAGCTGTAGATGGGTCATCAGTATGCCCAGACACAGGTTTGTTCATGTCAGGTTGAGCTCCCAAAAACTCCCTCACCTGTCGATCGGTGTCAACTTCAGATGGCAGCTCTTCCACATTTAAATTGGAATCCTGTGTGCTTTCCAGGACATCCAATTTAGCTTGGGTGACGTCAATTTGTCGTTGCGTCCTTATTCTCTCCAAGTCCGCCTTGTGCTTTGCTTCCACGTCAATGTATTTTAGCTTTGCCTTGAGAGCAGCAGCTTCAGCCATTGCCTCGGTTGATTTTCTTGAAATACGAGACAGGTGAGATGATCTAGAAGTAAGGTGAGATGATCTAGAAGTACGTGATAAACGACTTCATGATGTTCTTAACCGTAACGATGCACATTTCGCTCAGGCATTTAGCTGCTAAAATTCCTTCTCAACTCCATAACTATTTCCTTCCTTCCTTCCTTCCTTCCTTCCTTCGAGACTTGTAGCATAAAGGTACCCTTTATTCTGGCTTGCATTAAACCTTCATAAAAACTTTTCGATATCTCGTTTCAACTCATTTATTTACCTACAAATATAGCGAAGAACTAACGTAACAATGTGGACCCTTTTCCTCGCTAAAAAATAACTCTACACAAAAATTCTTGCTAAAAACTCATTAGAACAACCATTATCAACAAACAAGAAAGGATTAACATTTTTCGGTTGATTTTACATGATATTCTTATTTTTTTAAATATTGTCGACTTTACCAAGGCCTTCGATTCCATCCACAGAGGGAAGATGGAACTAATCCTACTAGCATACGGCCTACCAAAAAGAAACCGTAGCAGCAATAATGATTCTCTACTGAAACACCAAAGTGAAAGTATGTTCACCAGATGGAGACACGGAATACTTCGACATTGTAGCAGGAGTACTACAAGGAAACACGCTAGCTCCATACCTCTTTATCATCTGTCTAGACTATGTGCTTAGAACTTCGATCGACAAAATCAGAGAAAATGGCTTCGAGCTGACGAAGAAAAGAAGCAAAAGATACCCCTCAAAAACAATCACCAACGCCGACTACGCTGATGACATAGCGTTACTGGCGAATACGCCGAATCAAGCAGAGACACTACTGCATAGTTTGGAACGAGTCGCAGCAGGCATTGGCCTCCATGTCAATGCGCACAAAACTGAATATATGTTTTACAACCAAACAGGCAACATTACCACACTAGACGGAGCCTCTCTGAAACTCGTAGACAAATTCACCTACCTAGGAAGTAGCGTCTCATCAACCGAAAAAGACATCGATACGCGACTAACGAAGGCATGGACGGCTATCGATAGGCTCTCGATCATATGGAAATCAGACCCAACCGATAAAATGAAACGCAGTTTCTTCCAGGCAGCGGCTGTATCGATACTGCTATATGGATGCAATGCATGGATGCTAACTAAACGGCAGGAGAAGAAATTAGACGGCAATTGCACAAGAATGTTGAGATCAATATTGAACAAGTCCTGGCGACAACACCCCACAAGACACCAACTATACGGCCACTTGCCTCCCATCACGAAAACTATACAAGTTAGACGAACCAGACACGCAGGACACTGCTGGAGAAGCAAGGACGAGCTCATAAGAGATGTACTCCTATGGACCACCACATATGGCCAAGCAAAAGCAGGACGACCAGCTCGAACATACGTACAGCAGCTATGTGAGGACACAGGATGTAACCCTGAAGACCTGCCAGAAGCGATGAATAATAGGGAGAAGTGGCGAGAGAGGGTCAGGGATATCCGTGCTGGCGGCACGACATGATGATGATGATGGTGAAAGTCCTCACGATCTATCAACCTCTTAGGTTTTTTCGAAGATTCACTTTTTTTCACTTGCCGTTTTCTATTTTACGGCATATCTATCTTTATTACTACTATTATTATAATGTCTATTTCAGGGCGAAATTGTCCCTGTCACATAAGGACTATTTTTGAAATGAATTAATTCTGTAGATCATGTTTGAATTAGGTTATAATGACTGAAGAAGATACGTAGCATTTAAATGCCTCTCTTGATAGTATAAGAAAATGTGAGAGGAACGAATGAATGAAAAAATATGAAGGACGGAATCTAAAATGACCTAAAAATAGTGTTAAATTCTTTACAACAATAACAAAATGGAAATTTATCATTGAGGAAATGTATGTGGTGTTCAGTGGCGGATCAAAGAGACGGTACTTTATAGGGGAAGCATCTTGCTGGGAAAAATTGAAGACACAATCATTCATTTTTATGTTATGATGTTTCAAAAAAGAAATTGTTGCGGAGCCGATAAGCACGTCGACCCCGCAAATGAATTAAGTCTAATGCGCGTGAGTAAATGACAGCCAAAGACAATGAAGGAAACAAAGGCGAGGTAACAAATATAACAAAAGTGATAATTTATTGTCAGATTTACAAACGTGTGCGTAAAGTCCGTGGTAGTAGTATTTGGTCATCAGCTAGATGGGTAATGTTATGGTTGAGTCGTAGATGTGTGCAGCTGGATGTTAGTTGCGAGTAGTTGTCGGTCGATCGAATCGTTGAAGTGAAGCTGGACGATCATAGCGGGAAGCTGAGGTCGGTTGAGTCGTAGAACGCAGCTGGATGATCGTAGCTGGAAGCTGAGGTCGGTTGAGTCGTTGAAGTGCTGCGGGACGATCATTGTAGGAAACTCGTGTCGGTCGTGGTTGGTACATCGATATCCCGGTTTTGACAGTACATTTGGTTAACCGGGGGTGTGTCGATCTGGTTGCTAGCCCGTACAGCGAGTCGTACGTGGGCCAGATGTTGCAGTGCTAGGGCAGTCCGTAACAGCAAGTCGTATGTGGACTGCATGCTGTAATAGAGAGAACTCTACCCCACCCACTGACTGATTGATTAATTAATGATTCTAGGGAAATGATTAAGGAAAATTCATTTTTTTCTTTCTCTCTTCTTATCATTTCATTTCCTATCCTATTTTATTTATTTATTTATTAAACTTTCAACCGATGTTCTGGGATTCTTTAAAGTGAATCTTGCGATAATATAAAAGAAAACAGTAATGAACTCTGTACAGGCTAAAGGGGTGAAAAAAAGTTTCAAGCGAGAAATAAAAACAACTTAAGTGGATCTTATGGTGGAGATGGTAATAGAGTCCATATGGTTTAGAAAAGTGAAAAAAAGATTCAAGCTAAAGATGAAAACAACTTAAGTGTATCTTGCGGTGGAGTATATGTGGTCAAAGCAAGAATAAGTTTAAGCTAAAGATTGAGACCATATAAGTGGATTTATCTTTTCTCAAGTACTGACCGTCTGCACAGGATCAGCAAGGGATACTGAATCTAAATTTTAAGTATCTCTTTAAACGCAGCGTCGGCCATATGTAGAAAAGGTTGGTCAGCTTGGCGATTTACATATCATTATGCATAGGCGTGCCCAGAGATCATCGAAACTCCACCCCCAATTTATATAAGCAAGGTACGACGCTCATAGATCAGTACAGATCAGATCGAGGAAGACGAGAGATCAAGAGAGATAGAGAGAGGTCTAGTGCAGAACCCATCCGAGAATAATCTTAGAACTTCGACTCGAACCCAAGATTAGTCTAGAACCAGAAGTTCGAAGTAAAAGCCGAAACAACTGCTCAGAAAACCAAAAGCGATAATTGCCTCCCTTACACCTGTTTGATCTGTCACATTTCCGAACAAACGAACAAGTTTCGTAAGACCTTTTTCTTTTTCTTTCTTCCTTATTGTATTCTACACATTTTGTAAATACATACATCATAGATAAAAACAATAGCTTTGAGAAATTTGAAAGCGTTGTTTTCCTTCTTCTTATGCACTTTTGTGAACCGCGACAGGTACAATCTCTCTCCCAACAGCGATTTTATTTCGGCGTTTCCAAAATTGGAAACGATCTAAGGTAGCTAAAACACTGCCATTCGGATCAAAAGACACAACGTGGTGAATGGTAATAGTTATCTCGGATTGGCAAGCAGAGCCGAGGAATTGAATGTCGGCGGAAATTCCCAGGCGGAACTAGATGCATTGGCCAGGGCTGGATTCACAACGTCAGATGCTACATTGCGGGAGCGTCGAGGTTGAAATCGGTGTTGGCAGCTTGGTCGCGTAGAGTCGGGTGAGCTGGTAACAAAGACCGTGTCTTAGTATTACAGACCGAGTGAACGGTCGGATAGACCGTGGCTAAGGTTTGCCAGGCCTTAGTACAGACGAGGTCGAGGGAACGAGTCGGTGAAGCTAGGGCTTTGTCGGGCCCCCTAGCCGTGCGGACGTATGGAGACGATGGCCGAGGCCTTGCCGTGTCATAGCCGTGCGGACGTGTCGGACGATAGCTACGGCTGTGTCGCGCCAAAGCTGTACGGACGTATCGGACGGTAGTTAAGGCTTTGCCGCGTCAAAGCCGTGCGAACGTGTCGGACGATAGCTATGGCTGTCTCGCGCCAAAGCTGTAAGGACGTATCGGACTGTAGCTAAGGCTTTGCCGTGTCAAAGCCGTACGGACGGAGGCCGAGGCTAAGATTGGCGTTATCTTAGCACTGCGCAGATAGTGAAGCGGTAGCAAAAGGCTAACCCGTGCCTTTAGCGGACCAGCGGAACCGATCAAATGTTTAAGACCGGCTGGTCTTAGGATCCTCTTTTTGTTTGCCTCTGGGCCGTCTACTTCGACTGGTCGTTAAGGACCGTCAGAGATACTCCAACTCGTAGAAGGAGACCACTTATAGCCCTTAAAAGGACCGTTTGTGTATAACTATGTGATGGGAAAGGCGAATGCAACCACGTGACGTAGGATTTGAGCCTTTCGGAGCCCACTGAGAGCGGCCCCTGAGAGCGTCCGAAGACCTCTGTATTTATCATACGTCCCACGAATGTGGCGCAAGGCCGTTTTTAAGGTGGATCCGGTCGCCAAAAATACCTTCAGCCCCGTCGGCATTCCCTGAAATTTTGCCGCAGAAGCCTTTGTTATACAAAATGCGCGCAGCACCACACTGCTGAGTTGTGCAAATAGAAAGTTATTCTATAAAAATGTGAGTAAAGATAACTTATTCCAATTTATAGCGTTGTTCCTGACAGAAGTGTTCTATAATTATTGTTAATTTTAATTTATCCCCTTTTATAGCTGAAACGAGAGGTCAAGGTCGTAAAACGGGCTTCGTCACTTTCAATCGTAACCGGATGTTGTTTTTCTAGGGCGAGCGAGTTGTCCGATGTGTTTACGTTAGTGAACAGGTTACGACAAAATCTAATATTTTTATTTTTTTTTATTCATTTTTTTTTTCATATTCATTCCTTTTCATTTGGAAGATTACAAACACATGATATGACGACCTCAGCTGTCTAAGATGTCGGTACTTTGATCTGGCCCTGCTTTGAGCGATCTCTTTCTGAGACTACAAGACCACACCAGGACATTTCAAGAGACTGTATTGTGTTTTCTACAACCTATGTATATATTTCTCCTCCATGTTTTTGTATTGCGATAATCGACCTTAATTTTTGGATCCTTTTAAAAATTATTTTTGATAAAAATAAAATGTCCGAAGATGTTTCTTTTTCAATAATTTCAAAATTAATTGTTTACTTACTGAAATTTTAAAGAAATTTTTAGTATTTTATTCCTATTATAATATAATGAATAGCTTCTTTGGTTTAAAAAAAACTTACAGAAATTATTTTTATCATTTAACATGGGGGTTTCAACGGTTGGTCATTTAAATAAAAACTCCAAACGCTAATTTTTGCACTTCCAGTCAGATCAAAAATGAGTAGACCACATAAAAAGAATTAAATCTACGAGGTGAACACCATTAAAAGTTATTTGAAAATTTTAATATTGTTTTAAAAAAAACCAAAAACATTTTTATATCGTGTTTCTTTTCAATGGAGTTTTAAAAACAATGTTTTTTTCTTTGGGTTGATCCAAAAACAAAATTTCTTCTGAGGCAAGTTACCTACATTTTATTTACTTTAAAATTTTACTGTAAATTTTCAAAGCATTTGAACCCTTCTGCATGAGATGAAATATTTGTTATTAAATAAAGATTTAGTTAATCTATTTAAAAATGTATGATTAAAACTTCCCAATGTAGGATATGTTATATTCTGAGTTGTTGATATCTGTGATATGAATGTTGTGGGCGAGAAATGCGTATGGTTGCAAAACAAAGAACGTATAGATACTCACAATAATACAGTAATGATGTTGTAGAAAATTTTTATAAATAGATTAAGTACAGAGAGTAGAATGGAGAAATATGTTCACAGTTAAAGAATGAATTCAGGGTGATAGTTACAAAGTTCATGTACTGTACTTGTCTCGTGGTGAAGGGATGATTTTCTTGGAAACAAGGGCAGCGTTCCTAACGGCGGCGATCGTTTGAAGTATCGGATGACAGGCGCCGGTCAGTGGCGTAGAATCTTTAACACGAGTAGTGTGAAGGAGCAAGTCTGTCTAATAACTATTTGGTCCGTCTATTTATATATTTTTTGTAGGCTCACAAACGGCAATTTTTGTGCCCCGCCGGAAGCGTTCCGATTGAATATCTATTAATGTATTTTTTTTTGTTAATTTATCGCGAACGGAAGTTCTGCGCAGAGCCGATGCGTGAACGACTAACTTTTCATTTTGAGTTGAGAACTCGAAGTGGTAACTTCCGTTTTTTTTTCTTTTCTTCTTTTCTCCTTTCTTTGTTTTTCAAATCAAGGCAAGATCTCGTCTTGTAACAGCTCCCCTAGATCTTACCATGATTTGAGGTTGCTATGTTGCTTGCTTGCGTGCGTGTTTTGTTTTTGTTTGTTGGTGTGTGTATTATTTATTTTGTTGTTGGCTCATAACGAAGTCTTGAAAGCGTGCTGGGAGTTGCCCGCGTGTTGTTCGTTTCGTTGGGTTTTGGGTATTATCTCCGGAACTGCAGTCATTTGCGACAAGATGCTCCCCTGACGAAAGTGTAGGGTGATGGGTAGGTTGCCGGGGTGGACAAGGAGGTAAGAGTGGTCGTGTCGACGGGTGATTGGGAATTTGGTGAGGTGGGGATAGAGTTGGAGGTGGGGTTGGTCGATACATGTGCTGCAGGTTATTTGGTCGCGGTACGAGTCGACGGACGTGTCCGCAGTGAACCCAATGCGTTTCACAGTTTTCGTTTTTCACTTGGACCACCAAACCGTTCGTTTTAGTGACCTCAAAGTCACCTGTCCAAGGCAGGTGAGACAAGTGGGCTGTTGCGGATTGCGGTCGGTGGAGTAATACCTTGTCACCGACTTGTATCGGGTCTTTGAAGATGCTGCGGTTCAGTTTGGCTTCCATTTTGTGGTCAGCCTCGTTGTTCGCCAAGGCGACTCTTTGATGCACCTGTCGGAGCAAAGCGTTTATCTGCATACCGTAAGCACCCGGGTTGTTATTAACGATGTCTTGGCAGGGGATCTTCGGTAGACCAATGTTTGGTTGGCGGCCGGTGATAATGTAATGCGGGGATGCACCAGTGGCGGTGTTGGCTGTGGCATTCATTGAGGAAACTGTCGATTCGAGAACGTCCATCCATTCACAGTTTGTCTTCGCAGATCATGTAAAGGGCGTTTTTTAAGGTCCGGTGTTGCTTCTCAATGTTCCCCGAGCTTTGTGGTCGCCACGGGCAGTGAAGTTCCCGGGTGATCGAGGTTAGGTCACAAAATTCCTTGTAGACCTCACCGGTGAAGTGGGTTCCTCGGTCGGAGAAGACGATGCGGGGAATCTCGCAGTGACGAAGAAAGAACTGGTAGAGTCCGCGGGCTGCGTCGATTGCGCGGTCTCTGGCACATGGCATGGCCATGAGGTGGCGGCTGAAGCTGTCTAGAATAGTGAGGATGTACCGCTTGCCCTTTGAGAGGGGCATTGAGACAAAATCTATGTAGATAACCTCGAATGGTTTTCCGCCTCTCCTGCAATGGCCCGTGGACCAGTTTCGGCGCATGCCGTAATTTCCCTTGCGTTTAGCGCAGGTTTGGCATGACTGAACATACACCCTGATATCGTGATTTTTGAACTCCCACCAGTAGTTGGATAGGTGTTCCTGTATGCGGGAGATTCCTGAGTGGTTGACACAGTCATGGGCTTGGTGGAGATATTTTGCCCGGAGCTTGTAGGTTACTACCAGTTTTGGTGTGTTTGTAGTATCCCTGATCATCAATACAGATGTACCAGGTTCCAAGTAGAATTGGTGCATGTGCTTGTTATATAGCCCGTTACGATGATCTTTGGGGTCGAGTAGGGTAGCGTCCGGTCTTGGGGTTGCCAACTGAAGTGCTCTGATGATTTTTGAAAGTGTCATCAGAGGCTTGTTCCGCTGCAATACCCATGTGGTCAGCTATCTCTTCAACCGGGATGGTCGATGTGGCATGAAACGCGAGGAATGCGTCGATGGCCTGCAGATGATGCTGAATGTTCCGTGTTGTGTGAGTCCCAGGGAGTAGCTGGGAGCTCTTGATTTCGCCCAGGCAAGATCTCGTCTTGTAACAGATAGCATAGAGATTTTGATATATTTAAAAAAAAATTACGCAGTCTTAATTGACTTCGCCGAAATAGACGGCCAGGAGGCAAACACAAAGACGGATTCTAAGACCAGCCGGTCTTAACCTTCGCTCGGTTCCGCTCATCCGATTGGCTGCGCGGCGCTAAAGGTAGGGTTTAGCTACCATCATCCAGCTGCGCTTCTACGACTCAACCGACCTCAGCTTCCAGCTACCATCATTCAGCTGCGCTTCTACGACTCAACCGACCTCAGCTTCCAGCTACCGTCATCTAGCTGCGCTTCTACGGCTCAACCAACCTCAGCTTCCAGCTACCATCATCCAGCTGCGCTTCTACGGCTCAACCGACCTCAGCTTCCAGCTACCATCATCCAGCTGCGTTTCTACGGCTCAACCGACCTCAGCTTCCAGCAACCATCTATTTCGTCTATTTCGGCGAAGTCAATTAAGACTGCCAGAGATACTCCGACCCGCAGACGGGGACCTCTCATGGCCCTTAAAAGGACCGTTTGTGCATAAATATGTGATGGGAAAGGCGAATGCACCACGTGACATAGGATTCGAGCCTTTCGGAGACCGTTAAGAGCGGCTCCTGAGAGCATCCGAAGATCTCTGTTTATTTGTCGCTGCCTCCCACCAGACAGGACAGGTGCCCGTGGTGTAGTCGTTATCGTCGTAGGAAATGAACACGGCGACTCGAGTTCAAATCCTGGACGAGACTGATTGCATTTCACATAGCACTAATACCCTTGGGAAAGGTATGAATCCAAAATATTCTCCCTCCAGCTATGGGTAAATAGTAGGACAGACTAGGTTCTTCAGCCATGGTGAGGCAACTAGTCTAGGAGAAGGAAAACTCTGAATTCAAATCTGTTAAACTCCGCTTCAAAATTGACCGAGCGGAGGGGTTGCGTAAATAGTACCAGACAGGACTTGACACAAGGTCAAAAGCCCGAAGGCCGATTAAAGTGGGGATAAAGGGGAGGGGAAGGTCGGGAACGAGCCGAGACTCGAACCTTGCTGGTCTATGCTGCTCATCGGCTCACTTAGTGCAATGTGAGCCTGATGAGGCAAGCAGTTTCACGAACCCAAATGTGGGTCCGGTCGCGTATGCCGGGTTATTGTTTGAACTAGACACCAAGGTCTAGTGCTATACATAGGTTTCGAGAAAGTCCGATTATTTATCCTACGTCCCACCAGCGTAAGAATGTGGCACAAGGCCGTTTAAGGTGGGTCCTGTCGCAGGGCCAGAGTCCGTAGGCGTCAGGCAGGTCCAAAAATGCCTCGGACCCCGTCGGCATTTCCCTTTTCGGGGTGCCTCAGGCGCTGGGCGATAAACCCAACCCCCCGAAGAGGGTTAAAGCCTGGTTGGAAGGCCCCCTGAGGTCAGATGATATCTCCAGTGTCGAGGCACGCTCGACAGAACCGTCCGGAGGTAGAACAGCCTACCGAATGAGACTCAACAACTGGAGAGGAAAGATCATACACGACCTCTAAAGAGTCCGCGTGGGGCAGCGCTACACTGCTGAGTTTGTGTAAATAGAAAGTTATAAAAATGGGCGTAAAGATAAATCACTTCTTTAGCCTGTTGTCGGCTATCGAAGATGATTTATTCCATTTTTATAGCATTGTTTCTAACAGAAGTGTTCTGTTATTATGTTAATTTCAAATTTATCCCCTTTTTTTTATCTGAAACGAGAGGTCAAGGCCGTAAAAGGGGCTTCGTCACTTCCGTTCGTAACCGGATGATATTTTTCTAGGGCGAGCGAGTAATCCGATGTGTACGTCAGTGGACATGTTACGACAATTATTAATATGTTTAATTAGCAATTCATTGTAGCAGCAGGAGCCAGCGTCCTATGCTGTTTTAATTTGATTTTTTTTGGAAATTCTGAAATAATGTTTGTTTTCAATTCATTGTTAAAATTTTTCAAATTTCATTGTTAAAATAAATTCATTACAGGGTGTACTATGTCTGCCGTCCTATTCTCATTGACTATGAACAATGCTTGTAAAGGCGGCAGAGGTGGAATGTAGAGGCCTTTTGTCTAGATCAGGAGTCCACTCAATCACCAATAAGGGCTTACATGGATGATTTAACCGTGACGACGACATCTGTCATGGGAGGTAGATGGCTCTTAAAGGGTCTCGAGAGAAATATGACCTGGGCTAGAATGTATTTCAAGCCAGCAAAATCCAGGTCACTAGTATTAAAAAAAGGCAAGGTCATGGAGAAAGTCCGATTCACAGTCGCAGGAGAAACAATACCTACTCTGAGTGAAAAGCCTATTAAGAGCTTGGGCAAGACTTTCAACAGTAGTCTGAAGGATACAGCTGCAAAACAGAAGACTATAAAAGATCTTGAGGAGTGGCTAACAAAGATCGACAAATCTGGATTGCCAGGTCGATTTAAGGCATGGTTATTCCCGCATGCAGTTTTGCCCCGGATATTGTGGCCATTGCTCGTCTATGATATTCCGATTACCACCGTGGAATCGTTAGAAAGAGCAATTAGTAATCGGTTAAGAAGGTGGTTGGGCTTGCTGAGATGCTTAAGTGGTGCGGCTCTCTACGGGAACAGCAACGCGTTGCGCCTCCCCTGCAGCAGTCTCGTGGAAGAATTCAAAATCACGAAGACAAGAGAACTACTGCAGTATACAGAGTCTGAAGAACCACAGGTGGCGGCAGCAGGAATTCAGATAAGATCTGGCAGGAAGTGGAGTGCGAAGAGAAAGTTGCAAGTGGCGGAGGAGAGGCTTAGGCATAAAGCTATCTTAGGGTCGATAGCTAAAGGCAGAGCGGGATTGGGATTTTCCCCCTCGATGCATACCAACAGTGCCAAAGGCAAAGATAGACGCCAACTCATCCAAGAAGAAGTCCGGAAGAGCGTAGAAGAAGTGCATTACGGTAAAATGGTCGGTCTGAGTCAGCAAGGAGCTTGGACAAGGTGGGAGGATGTAGAGAAAAGAAGGGTTACATGGTCAGATTGTTGGCGGCCGGATTTTAGCGAGATTCGATTTCTCATTAAATCAGTGTATGATGTGTTACCGAGCCCAACGAACCTGCACATATGGGAGAGGAGAGAGACCCCCAATTGTCAACTATGTGCTAGGAAAAGATCTTTACAACATATCCTTAGTAGTTGCCCAAAAGCTTTACAACTTATCCTTAGTAGTTGCCCAAAAGTGTTGGACGGTACCGTTGGCGTCACGATCAAGCACTCAAGGTAATTGCGAATGAGGTGACTAAAGCTATTAACCAGGAAAGAAATTGAAGCAGATCAACTTCGTAAAAGCAGGAGAGAAGATACAGAGAAAGAGGAGAGAGAAAACGAGCCGGTTATCTTCCGCGGACGATTGGCAGTTGATAGTGGATCTGGAGACTCAGCTGAAGTTCCCCAGACACATAACTGTAACATCGCCAAGACCGGACTTGATATTGCACTCTGATAACACAAAGCAGTGCATTATTTGGGAACTGACTGTTTCATGGGAAGAATATATTACTCTTGCTAATGAGAGAAAGAGGTCCAAATACCAAGAACTGGTCGAACAATGTCAACAAAAGTCATGGAAGATACATTATGACTCCGTAGAAGTTGGTTGTAGGGGCTTTGCTGGACAGACTTTGGGCAGAGCCCTAGCAAAAATTGGTATAGTCGGGGCAGCTAGAGTGAGGGCGCTGAAGGACATTACCAACACAGTACTGAAGGCGTCAAAGTGGATTTGGCTAAAGAGATCAGAGCCATGAAAGAAATAAAGAGGACGATGGAGGAACCCAAGAATTAAGATTAGGAGACATATTACACATTATAAGAGTATATTGAGTTAATATTAAGTTAGGGTAGTCGGAATGTCAGGGGGAGGGGTTGAGAATCATTGGCGTTTGCGAGGGGGGAATGGATATTTAATTATCCGTTTTTTTTTGTTTTTTTTGTCCTCGTATACTGGTTACGGTCCGCTACTAATTTAAGGTTTTAATAAGTTTATTTGCCAGCGCCCACTAGTAGTTTTAGTTAATTGTTTGAAACCTAATTGCAAATAGTTCATGGGAGGAAGTGGGGGGACTGGAGATAGGTTCGTAATAGAATGTATGGAGTTGAATCGAGTAGCGTTTTTTTTTTCTCGCATTAGATTGGTAATATGAGCATAGATTATTGATAAACGGGGAGGGAGATCTAGGCAAATAAGTATGAGTTAATCTGTAGCAAATGATTTCGTGAGCCAAATAAATGAGAGCTTTTCCTTTTTTTTTTGGCTTCGAATAAGGGTATAAGGTAAGAGTTAAAGACTGACTGAATAGGGGCTTATTTCATGTTAGTTTGGAAGTATTAGTATAGGATAGATTTGGTGGGGGATATGTGTAAGTCTTGTTAAGTGTAAATCATGGGCATGGACGAGTATTAAAAATACCATCTTACCTCGGTACCGAATCCGGAAGTAGTCAGCAGAATTTATTTCCTTGAGGAATACAAGGAAGGCACAAGGCCTTAAGTTTTTTGGGGGGAGGGGGGGAAGGGAGTGGTCTTGCATTTGCTATGTAATCTAAGGGAACCTAGCTAGTCACGTTCGCCGACCCATTCAACAATACAATATATAATCACTCATCCATCACCAGCAACCACCAGAATACCACATTTGCTCTATAAAAAAAAAACCTACTTAAAACCCGAAAGTTATGTATGATTTTATTTACAATTTGTGATTTATTTATAATGAATGTATATGATGGGGATGGGAGGAAAAAACGCGAAATATATACAAAGCGAAAACCAAGGAAAAAATCCTCCGTTTGGTTGCCCTCCCATCACCCCGTCTATGAAGAAATGGAGGCCGATTGTTTTCCGGTGTCCGAAAACACCGAAAACAAGCCGGACCTACCCTAGGTGGGACGGGGGCCCTAGTCTAACAGGGTAAAGAAATACAGGGTTGGGTGCGGTGTGGGTAGTTTATATTGCAGGGAATGTGAATTATATACATATGAACTTTCAAGATCTTCAATAAAGCGGGCTGGGATACGGGTTGAGGTACAAAAATAATGGGGATGGGGAAGATCTTGAGAACTAACAACTAGATGACGGGGACAATGACTCACAGTAGCGAACTAGATTTCAAGGGGAACAAAAACTTATTTTCCAAGGATGGGGTCCCTAAGGACCCGTACCGTAGACGCCATGGGCCGGTAGAGGAGGGAAGGATGACTCCAACATTGTCCCCTTTCTCACGACCAGGCTCGCTGCATTCACCCACCTTTTGCTGAATGTTATGCGATCCAAGCGTTTTCTATCGCATCTGATTTTGACCCTAAGCTGATGCCGAAAATACAAAACCAGTTCTGGGGACTTTTTTTGGGTCGACCAGGAGATTGGCGTTTCTGGCATTTTTTGTGCTGGTGGTTTCGAACTGGCCGGGAGCGATGATACTGGTGATAACGAAGGCAATGAAGGCCATTTTTCTTCGTTCGGGTTCCTTAAGGGGTTCAAGCCATCAAATAAATCCGATGATAAATTTTATGAAGGCGGAGTCTCCCCCATAGCTGCTTGGAAGCAAGCTAGGAGGAGAGGGATTCGGATGATACGACTATATATATATATATATATATATATATATATATATATATGTATATATATATATACGTTGTAAAAACAGCGAATGAAATAAGAATATGGCGGTCGTTTTTTTTTGTTTTTTTTTTTTAAATTTGTAATAAAGTTGAGTCGAGGTTTGACCCTCCTCACAAACAAACAACAATAACAAGTGTTTGAGGGGGGTCACGAAATTATAACAATAAACTTAACAAATTCAACAGTAATAATAGTAAAACAAACAATAACTTACGCAAAAAGAATAAACAACTCAAAGTGACAAGATTTTTGCAGTTAGACTATTTTACCTGACCGCAATGCGTTCCTAAAAATAGTCATCTTGCGTTCTGGAAGTAGTCAGCAGAGGTATTTGTTGCACGCCCCACCTTACGGGCAAGTGTAGTACAAGGCCTTTTTTCGGTGGGTTCGGGCGCAGGGCCGTAGCCCACACGCGCCCGGCATTTCCCCCAAATGCCTAGGGTCCCGTCGGCATTCCTCTTATTAGGGGCGCCTCAGGCACCGGGCGATTAACCAACCAGCAGTCCAGTCCAAAATCAATCTGTCGCCAAAATGATTTGGACCGGGGCTGGAAGTAGTCAGCCGAATTTATTTCATTGTAAATTTACAATGAAGGCGCAAGGCCTTTAGTTTTTTGGGGAAGGGGATGTGAGCGGTCTTTCATTGGCTATGTAATCTACAGGAACCTAGCTTTATGAAAGAGGCCTACTTAAAATCCCGAGTGCGATGTATGAATTTTATTTACAATATGATTTTTACAGTGAAAGTATATGATGGGGATGGGAGAAAAAACCCCGAAAACGAAAAAGACGAAACCAAGGAAAAAAGATTTTCCCCGTTTGGTTGCCCTCCCATCACCCCGTCTATAAAATTGGAGACCGAAAACAAGCCGGACCTACCCTAGGTGGGGCGGGAATCCTAATCTACAGGGGTAAAAGAAATAAAGGATCGGGCCCGGTATGGGTCGATACAAGCAGGTAATATGATTTTTATACATTTTTTTATACATATAAATTTTCAAGATCTTCAACAAAAGCGGACTGGGATACGGGTTGAGGTACAAAAATAATGGGGATGGGGAAGATCTTGAAAACGAACGGTAAGATGACAGGGACGATGACTCACAACATACTGCTAACTTGGTTTCAAGGGGAACAAAAAAAAACCCTACTTACCCGGGGTGGGGTCCCTAAGGACCCGTACCGTAGACGCCATGGGCCGGTAGAGGAGGGAAGGATGGCTCCAACATTGCCCCCTTTCTCACGACCAGGCTCGCTGCATTCACCCACCTTTTGCTGAATGTTATGCGATCCAAGCGTTTTCTATCGCATCTGATTTTGACCCTAAGCATAAAGAACAAAACCAGATCACGATGAGAAAAGTTTGCATCGTCATCCAATCCCTTGTTTCGTGTCGTCCAAATAACCATTCGGGCTACAGCTAAGATCGCGAGAAACACCATACGTTTCGCACCCTGAAACGGAAGAAGAACGTTGTCAACGACGTAACCAACGTCGTGCAGCACGAGCTATTTGGGTTCGATGCGAGCCGTCCACTCCCCGACGTGATCCCAGAACGGGCGAACTCACTCGCAGTAGTAGAAGGCGTGCTCAGCCGTTTCTTCTGCCAGGCCAGCTCTGAAGTTCAAGACGAGAAGGGGCAACACATTCCGCACAAGTCACCAGGTGAGCGAGAACTCGGAGTTGTTCAAGAAGCTCGATCCTGGCGCCCAATTCCGATGAGAGCGGATCTCCTCCGCCGTCCAGCCGCGCCGCTCGCTAAGAGGATCCGAAGCGGAACCCACCACTAGCTCCCGATACAGTTCTTTCCGAGGCCGTGAAAGGTCACTGGACCCAGGAAGGTTACGAAGGGCCTTTCGGCACTCGCGGACAAACAGTGCTTCGCCCAAAGACTTACGTCGACCTTCAGCCTTTGGGTCTGACTTGAGGCGAGGAAAAGTCCGACTCGCCTTTCGTCTCCACACTGCGTCCCCCGTTAAGGATCGGCCCAAGTATGCAAGTCTTTCAGCAAGCCAGCGGTTCTCCAGATCAGGCACACCTAGGCCCCCGTTGCGTGTACGTTGGATACAGACCTGCCTACGGACCATCGGCTTTGGGGAGGGATCGTTGAAGCGCCAACCAATGTGCCTTAGGCAGAGGAAGAACAGCCAATCGGTAAAGGATCAAGGGGAAGACGTACACGGCGCACGCCTCCGCCCTGCCCTTTAAGGACAACCTCCTTGAAAGACAGATTCCCACCTGAGTATTCACCTTAGCTTGTACTTCCGACCAATTTCGCTCCAGTTGGAGGTCGGGCCCGAACAACACACCGAGGATGCGGACGGGTCCGTCACTCCGGAGGAAGGGCCCTGGAAGAGTATTGCAACCCCTCCAAGCACCGAGCCGCAAACCTTCGCTTTTGTTAAAGTTGACCTTGGTTCCTGCAATCCGTTCGTACTCGCAAACCGCCTTCTTCACTGCCTTTATATCCAAGCGGCAGGATACAAATACTGTGATATCATCAGCGAACGCGGAAACCCTTTCTGAAAGAGGGCCAGCAAAAGTGACACCGTGCAGGGCCGGATTTGTCCCCCTATCCCTAAGCCTACGGAGCAGGGGCTCCAAAGCGAGGACATAGAGAAGAGAAGACAGGGGGCAGCCCTGCCGGACCGAACGCTCGATCGCGAACGCCCTCGAACGCCTTCCGTTCACCTGCAGCACTACCTGAGGGTTGTGGTACATCATGCTAATCCATCTGCGGAACTCTGGTTTGAATCCGGCGGTCTCCAAAACGATGGTCAACCCTATCGAAGGCCTTGGACTGATCTAAACTGATCAGCGCGGCTTCAGTGTCGTCTTCTATCCCCTCTAGGACCTCGCGAATCAAGTGCAGATTGTCCCGGATCGATCTTCCCTTCACAGCGTAGGTCTGCTCGGGGCCGATCAGATCACTAATGACAATCTGTAAACGATTCGCTAAGACCCAGGTCAAAATTTTAACTCTGTGTTAAGCAGAGTTATGGGCCTGTAATCATCTAAACCCTCCCAAACATGCCTGTCACCTTTCTTCAGCAATGTGATCACGCCCTTGGTAACGCTACCAGGTATGGCTCTCTGGGCGAACCAATGGTTGAACATATCCGTCAGAATAGGTACAAACATGTGCGACATCCTCAAGTACACTTCGTAGGGTAAACCACCTAGTCCCGGCGATTTGTTGAGGCCGACCTGCTTCAACGCATCACGGACTTCGCATTCAGTAACCACACCACCGCAACTAGCTGCTTCAGCCACCCCAAGGTGGGAGAAGTCGGCAAGATAGCTGCGAAACTCCCGGAGCGGGAGATCAGTGCAGCGGGCAAAGCGATCCCGAAAGTGCGCCCGAAAGGCATCACGCATCTCGCCACTCGATCGCAGCAGTCGCCCATCCGGGGTCTTGACAGAAGCGATATACCGATCGGGGGAACCTTCGCACTTATTCTTCACGCGCAGTCGCGTTCGATTTCACAGCTTCGTTGAGAACTCTTTTTATCCTAGATCTAACTACGTATCCCTTGTAGCGCTCGCTACTCTCACGCTCAATGTCCCCCCTAGCTAGCTCTATGGTTAGGGAGTCCCCCCCTAGCCACCGCCCGGGAAAGTCTATCGTCTATAGATTTCGCCTCCTTGGTCCTATTTAGGTTGAGCAGTCGAAATCTCTATTTAGGTCCTATTTAGGTTGAGCTGGCGAAATCTCTAATCCTATGTTTAAGAGAAACCCACCACCTATTTCCGGTAACCGCCCCTACTAACGTCCGCTTGATTAGGGATTCTAGCCGCTCCCGGAAGTCCCGTATCTCAGTAAGGAGATATTGAACTTCCAGTATCCGGCTAGACTAGGCCTATTAGCTAACCGTAGATTGACCCCAACAAGTTTATGTTCAGTCCACGCTATCAAGTGGAACGTGGGACAACTAACGAAATCAATGTCAGCTCGTCTAAGTAGGAAACCACTTTGGCAGAGGGCGAGCGATCTAGCCACGTCCACATCTCCCGCCCTGAGTGATCCAGACGAAACCTATCGACCAAGTCATGACGAGTCATGAGGCCGACAAGGCTGCTTTCATACCTTCCCGACCTACTAGCTCCTCGCCCGACCTTATCTATCTTGGGATCAAGGATCGCATTCCAATCACCTATTAACACTAACCGCTTTGTATCATCCAGTAACAGCGCCAACCGACGAAAAAAGGGAACCCTCTCCGCAGCGATATTGGGTGCATAAACCGCAACCATCCGGAACTTGAAACTTTTAACGGCAACATCAGCCACGACCAGTCGGCCCCCGTCACCAGCAAAAAAAAAAAAACAAAAAAACGTCAACATCAGCATCAAGGCTGCGTCTAACTAGCAAGGAAACCCCAGCGCTGGTACGGCTGCTGTATGCTGAGAAGACGTTAAAATCGCCCTCCAGCACACGACAGTCGGCACCGCAAGTGAAGTGGGTTTCTTGCACTGCAGCGACATCTACGCACAGGTTCTTGAGTTCACCAAGCAAGCGCGTACACTTGCTTGGATCCCTCAGTCCCCTCACATTCAAAGTGGCAAGGTTTAAAGCCATCAATCCCACTTACCTTAATCACTGTCGACTACGGGCCGGAAATCCTTCGGGGTAAGGATGCCGACGGCCTGACGCAAGGAGCCGGTGCCGAGTTCAGTGGTAACTCGGTCGTCCCTGGTAATTCCTCCGACATCCAGCGGGAATCGCACCTTTAGGGACCTATAAAAGGAGGGGTGAACCGAAATGGGGACCCTCCCTGAACAGTAGGATAAACATTTTTTACGGTTGGAGTGCTCTAACTCCGCCAACTTTATGCCCGTGTCAGTCTGACAGACCGTATTCAGGAACTTCCACACGCCCCTGGTACGGTCGTCAGCTGACCGGACAAAAGTGGTCACCATGGGTGCACTCCTAAAATTTACTGGGTTTGCTACGTTTTGTCCTTTCACTTTTTCAAGGTTCAGCAGCGGCTTTAGTGCCTTTCGAAGCTGGAAATCACCAACTGCTTCCGGCTCTACTGAGCACAAAGCCGCTGCCTTCCTGATCTGTTCAATCATCCACTCCTTGTTTTTCTCCTCCTGCCGGCTTGGTTTCTTTCGAGCAGGAGGGTCTTTTGGTGTTCTGGGTGAAACGTGTGAAGCGGGGAACAATTCCTGTGAGGAAAATGAAGAGGGGCTCAGAGAGGGAAGGGATGAGGTGCGAGCAGGGCCTGGATGGTAATGGAGGTGTTGGCTGCAGTGGAGCTGCAGGTTGGGCTTGAGAGGAGGGCCTGTCTTAAGATGGGGTTTTTCTTGACACATTTTTTTGGAGGCCCCTTCTCCGCTCTCCCTCCCCCTCTTTAAATTCACTGTAGTCTCCATTGGTTCTTGAGTTCTTTTTTTCTTTTTTTTTTGGACGGAGCTGCTGGTGTTGGTGATTCTGGTGTTGGAGCTGGTGTTGGAGTTGGTTGCGATGTTGGTCTTGGGGTTTCTGATGTTGTTGCTGGTGCTTCTACTGTCTTTTTGACAGGAGAAATGATGGCTTGGCTTGAGTCTCCGGATTTGGGAGACTTCTTCTTCCTCCGGGTCACTTCGATCCAGCCCTCTGGGTCATTTGTCTTGGGCTGGACCTGAGCCGGGCCTTGTTCCTCCTTATTTGGTTGCTTGTTGTTGATGGTGGTGGTGGCGGCTGCTGCTACTGCTGTGGCTGTTGTGTTTTCGGTGTTTGCGTCTTGTGTTTTTTTTTTTGGCAAAACTTGGCAATATGGCCCACTTGTTTGCACCCCCAACACCTTGGCCGTCTCCCTTCCACCACCACCATCATTTGCCGGTCCCTGCTGACTAAAGTTTCGGGGATGGCCTGAAAGCAATCTCTCGTCAGACACAGCCGGAACGTATAGTCCCCGTAGGCTGTCCCGGCAGAAGATCTGAGGAGGTTAAATTCTTCCACTCTGCCAAAGGCACTCAAGTAAGAGGCCAGAACCTCCCCAGTGATGAAAGCCGGGACGTTGCATACTGTAACGCGGATCCTACGGGTCCCTTTATACTCCGGCTGTAGTCTGAAAAACTTGGTTGTTATATTATTTTTGGCTGCTTTAGCAGCTTCCGCCTCTGTGGGCAGCAGGACATCCCAAGTTGCAAAACTTTTTCGGCAAAAGTACTGGCATGGGATGCCTGCTTTTTTCAGAAGCTCCTCAAACGCCTCCTTCTTTAATCCCACCAGTCGCCGGGTTTTAAGGTCGGAAACAACCAGCGAGAGGATCCTAGGCTTCAATTCTTGGACTATCTCCGGGATGGTCAAGATTTCATTGCCTACGAAATATTGGGCATACTTGCCCACCTTGTCCCTTTCGTAGTCGTCTGGTCCCCTCTGCTAGACTTTCCACGGCGCTGGACTTTTTTGCCCTGGCTGAATTGGGCTGTCTGGGCTGTCTGAGTCAGCTGGAACCGGCAACGAAGGCCAATTCGACCCTATTAAGCTCGTCTGTTCTTCCTTCTTGCTGTCTTTGGTTTTTACCACTTTGGGGCTACTTCGAGTAGAAGAAGAAGAAGAAGAAGAACCCTCCATGGCTGCGGTGAAAAAGCAACCAGGAGGGTATAACGTAAAAACAAAAAACCTCCAACTATAGCAAGAATGGAGGTGGGGGGTTCTACTGGCTATAAAAAGAAAGAAAAAAGCAAGCCGTAAAAAAGATGAAAAAGTAGAACCCCTGTCAAAGTTAGAACAAAAATTTGACAATAGTCACACAATGCAACAATTCAGACAAAAAACGACAAACGTTTCACAGGCAAAAGACGACAAAGTCAAACAAAGGTTAAAACAGACAAGCAATACTGACAAAAAAAGTCAAACAAAAAAAGTGACAAAAGTCAAACAAGAAAATAAATAACAGTCACAAGCGAAAAAATTAAAACTTGGTAAGACAACAAAAAATTAAACTAAAAAACTAGGTCAAACCAAGTCTTACCAAATAATTTTTCAACGAAGAAATTCAGGTACACAAAGCCAACTTTAGCAAAATAACTGATGAGTAGGCAAATTCCAAAAATTGAAGTAGGTAGCCGAGGTATTTGTTGCACGCCCAACCATACGGACAAGTGTGGCACAAGGCCTTTTTTTCGGTCGGTCCGGGTGCAGGGCCGTAGCCCACACGCGCTCGGCATTTCCCAAAAATGCCTACGGCCCCGGCAACGAAGGCCTTAGGCGCCGGGCGATTAACCCAACCTCCCCGAAGGGAGTAAAAGCCTGGGGGAAAGGCCCCCTGAGGCCGAAGGAAATCCCCAGGCACCGAGACACACTCGGCCAGATCCGTGCCTCGACAACACGGCCGGCCAAAGTGCTACCCAGCACCTGGAGCGGTCCAGTCCGAAATCAATCTGTCGCCAAAAATATTTGGACCGCGGCTGAAGTCGCTAGCCGAAACCGGATGAGGTAAAGATGGTATTATATATTGTAGAGGTGTGTGGAATGCCCTGTTTTTCATTGGCTGTTACTGAAGGACAGATGTATATAAGAACGGCCGAAGTCCGGCCTTATTATTATTTTTTTTGCTTTGGTAGAGGCACGAGCGTAGCACGTGGTGATCAAGGAGGCGGCTTGGCCCTTCTAGAGTCATGCCGGGGTTTCTGTCGGAGCCGATATGATGCAAAAATAACCCGAAATCGGCGATGAAGACAGTGCATCACTAAAGACCTACCTTGATGCATCTAGGATATATGATTGAAAAAAATTGATATATATTTATTGAAAAATGCGCAAATTAATTGATTGTAAAAGAAAAAAAAATTATTTTTCCGAAAGAAGCAGATCTGTAGAGAAGAGGAAAATCTCGTATTTTGGTTTGGCGCTTAATTTATTTCAACACTTAATTTCACCCAATCAGGATGACTTATCCTATTCAGCCCAGACCTTCATTTCCGGCTGAGCAGCCAAACCCACTCTGTTTGGCTTGAGACGGCGACCAGAGCAGACGTCCCTCAGGCCGTTCTTAATTAGCGATGCTTTTTAGCTAGACAAGCCGCCCAGTGTAGACATCTCACTGTGGCTCTAACACCAGCAGCAGCAACATGGACACTCACGAGGGAACCATCTAATTTATGGATTTCGTACAAGGAATCCCAGTTGAATATGAATTGAGCGCCAAACCAAAATACGAGATTTTCCTCTTCTCTACAAATCAAATAACGTAAGAGGCTAACTCCTACTGTTAATTTGAAGGCGGTATTTCATAAAAAAAGCTGATAAATTCGGGAGTGCGTATCTTGAAGATAACAAATTATTTGCATTTTTTTTATTGGAAAACGTTAATATGAAACAATGGATCAGTTGAAGAATCAATCCCCTCAGACTGATGAAATGTAAAGTCTCAATCCCAAATTTAACTCAACTGTAGAATCTCCTCCCAGACTGATCAAATTTAGATCTTTGAATCTTATTGAAAATGATTTTTTTTCTTTTCAGTTGGTTCTTTTCGTAGAAAAAGATTGGAGTTGTTTTTAAATAAAGAAAAATTTTCATAGTGTGTGGAACAAGAAATATACACGATTTAAAGTTTGTTTATATTTCGAAATTTTTTTTACTAAACTTGCAATTTCTAAAGCTCAAAAATTGTATAAATATCTCACTCTTCCGAGATTTCAATAGATTTTCCATAAAATCACTATTTTAGAATAATCATGTGAAAACAACAACGTTCTACATTAGATTTTTAATTTTTGCGAGGTTTTTAAACTTAACATTTTCAGAAAAATCAAATCGAGTGCATATTACAACATTAACTTTTTATATTAGTATTTAAAACTAAAAGTCTTAAGTTTGTGATATGAAAAGGCAAGTAAAAAGATTTAAGGATAAAATAAAAAAAATTGCAATATAAAGAAATTTTGTAGGATAAAATTTGATATGAAGTGTGAGTGACATTATAGCCAAGTTTAGTATTTAACTGGGTAATGTTTTTAGGGGACTTTAGTGTGCAATATTAAACGGTAATTTCAAACAGTAAATTTAAACAGTAAGTTCCGGAGCTTTTTAGTTCGGATACTGATTCGGAAAGATAACGCAGACAATAAAGTTTTTAAAAGGGAATTTTATACTAAAGAAAAGAGAAAGAAAGGGATAGAAAAGATAAAGAGTTGAAAAATTTTAGTACTATTCGCTGGAATTTATCTGAGAGTGTGTCCGGGAAACAAAGTTCTTTGAATTTGAGTATTTTTCTTTTCTTTTTTTGTTTTGTAGAAATGTTTCAGAGTTCCTTAAATTGCGAATCTTCTTTAAAGTTCTTTTCAGCAGAATTCTAGGATGAATTTTCTTGGTAGAAAACTTGGTAGAATTTGAGTAGTCGACTTTCATTTTATTTTAATTTTATTTCTTGGGAAGCTTCAGCCTGTTTTAACTAATCAAACCTAAAATGATCTGTGAAAGAAAAACGCTGTTATCCATGACGCCAGCTGAGAAATTGTAACCCCTACGTTTACGAGTAAATTTTTGTTGTTAACACACATACAGTTTTTTGAAATAGATTAATCCTCCCAGCCATTTCAATAAAATACATCGTATTTAAAAGATCCTCTGGTAAGTATAATGAGAGATTTAATTATTATATTTAAAAGAGGAACTTCTTGCCTGCAATAACACAGAATTTTCTTCACTCAAACCATAAAATAAGCAGCCTGCTACTTCTATATAAACATAGCAGTCAGTGACCATCAAACCAAGTGTCACCGGGCATATGCACTCGGAGGAGAAGAATCTGTGCCTCTTCCAGCAGCTGACGTGGGATCCAACCAATCACAAACAGCTCTTTTCAGGGCTAATTTCAGAAAGTCCTAACCAGCCCCTTTAAGAGCTATTTCAGAAAGTCTCACCCATTTGCAGATACCACCACACGACAACGTAGCAGCCAGCCGCACTTGCAGCAAACCAGCAGCACATGCCCCTGCACCAACAAGCAGTAAACATCTGCACCACCAAGCAGCAGCTACAGGTAGAATTAATCTATTTCTAAAAATAGTTTGTGTGTTGACAATAGAAATTAACTCGTAAACGTTGGGGTTACGTTTCGTTAGCTAGCGTCATGGGTGACTCAGCGCTTTTCTTTCTCCGAGGATTCTCGGTTGGAGTAGATTAAAGATTTGTTTTACAACCCCCCCCCCCAACCCCCCCTCAAAGCAAACAAAAAAACAAAACAAAAACAAAAAACAAAACAAATCAGAAGGGCAATTATATAAAATTGACTTTTATTGTTTAAAAAACTTTATTGTAAAACACGAATATTTCTTAAATAACCGGCTAAACTGACGGAAAAAAATAAATCGTTATTATATATTTCTGTCCTTATTAGTTTAGTTTCTTTACTATTTTTCATAACGCCGTAAGTCCAACCCCTCCTCAACGTGGCAGGGTGGTGGCAAAGAGTAGTGCCAGAGCTATGCCGTCGGGAACTTCGGTTCCAGGTAGTGCCACCCAAGGCGAATTGGTTTGGCACCCAGCTGTATTAGGGCTACAACCCGACTAAAGGGGCTCTGGTGAAAATCCAGGAGGTGTCTGTTCCGGCAACCGGCGGCCTCGGGTCGCTCTGTCAATGCGTATGTGGAAAATCTGCGGCAAACAGGGCGTTTTTCCGGGTAGGACTTGGGACCCTTCCCTTAATCAATTCCCAAAGTATCTTCTTCAATGAGCAACAGCGATATGCTATACTTGCTCGAGAGGAAGCCGGTTCAACCCGACCAGGGTGAAAGCCAATACAAGTACAAGTAAGTAAGTAAGTAAGTAAGATTAAAAACGTATACACCGGCAAAATAATGAGGGTTTACTCACTTTGTCTAAAAAATCAATAGTCAATCAGTTCTCTGGAGAATAAGTTAATATTTAATGCAAGGCTCAGAGGGGAACATTTCTTATAAAATTTTAATGTTTAGTAATTTTTATTACGACTAGTACTATGGATTAAATTTTAAATTACAACCCCACTTTCAGTCTTGTGCCAAATTGCATCTTAGTACAATAAATAAAAATTCCCGTTACCGTTGAGTATCCTCTTTTCCTATTTGTCTCTTTATTGTATTTTTCATCGATTAGAATGAGTAAATGGCAAAAACCTGAGTGGTGCGGTTTTTCTGCAAGTTGAAAGCTACCAGAGAACACGGGGTAAGAAAATATTCCGCATCTTTACATGTTTTCCTACAAAAGAAATATGTAGCTAAAGCAAAATACAAAGACGAGAATGCTAAATGTACATCAGAACAAGGAGAGAAGGAACAGTGAGAAAATACAAATATTGTGGAGACGAATATAGAAATTGTCAAAGAAATTGAAGGTGACAATGATGATGTGCCAAAGGAAGAGAGCTCTAGTGCATGCAGTAAGGACGGGTATGAATATGAAGAAGGAACTGATGAAGTTACAGGAATAGAGCAGGCAAATACAGAGATTGCTGTGTAAAATGACATTGCATTTTGACCGCGAATTTGTTCCGGGAAGTAGCTTGTTGATCTTGTAACATAGGGAACTAAAAAGTTTCAAAACAAAGATGAACTGGTTTGCTCCGACTGTAAGACCAGGGGAAAATATTCAGAGGGTAATGCTGCAACACTGGTTTTACGAAACCATGAAGAATGGAGAGACTGTTTTGAGATTGCTGTACTCAAAAACGAACAAATCTCTTTATTGTTTCTGCTGTCGCTGAAAACAGCAACGCAAATAAAGTCAAGCAAGAAATGCCGGAACATAAAAATTCGTCTGACTATCAAAGAGCTTTCAAGGAATGATTAGTTGTTTGGGTTTTACGGCATTTGTTGGTTATTTAACGCCAAATCCATTTATTTCTATTTCAAACAATTCAGTTTAGCACAAGTAGATAGTTTAATTGTCAAAAACATTTCTGTAAGTTATTTAGTTTAGTCAAACAGTTCTAATTCAAACAATTCAGTTTAGTATAAGAATAGATTTTGTTTACGCACATTTAAATGTAAAAACAGTTCAATTTCAAACAATTCAGCTTTGCGTAAGTACAGTTTCAATGTTAAAACCGTTCTATTTCAAACAATTCAGTTTAGCATAAGAACGCTGTTAAGATGTCAAAACAGTTCAGTTTACTCAGTTTAAATGTAAGTACACAGTTTAATTGCCAAAAACATTTCTACTTCAGTTTAGTCAAACAGTTCTAATTCAAACAATTCAGTTTAGCATAAGTACGCAGTTTAGTTCTATTTAACTCATAGATAGATGCTACTACTCCGGGCCAGAGTGGACCTGTGAGCGATGGCAATGGGGGCCTGCTCCGCATTCCCCAAAGAACCAGCATTACTGGAACGTCACCATCAGACTGTTTAGTGTCATTCTACTGCCTCAGCCGACTGGGCAATTCAAAGAATGGAAGATGTTGGAAATGACCCTTAATAAAAGTAAAAACCTTGACAGTAAATTGCAAGATCAAACTATGAAAGAGAGACAGATTTGGAAAAAGATTTTAACACATTTACTTAATGTAAAGTTTCTGACAAAAGGTCGCCGAGAAGATGTATATAGTTCCAAAAAAGATAACTTTATAGAACTTGTTGAACAAATGAGCAAGTCTGATTCTGTTCTTGGAAAGCATTACTTGAAAGAAGTAAATGATAACTGGCGGTACTTGTTATCGAAAATCTAAAATGAATTCATTTATATCTTGGTAAACCACGTGAAGGAAAATATCTTGGATCAAATTCGAAAAGCCAATTATTTTGCAATCCTATGAGACTGCACGCTGGACATCAGATAAGTTTCATTTGTCGATATGTTGTTGTTGAAGACAAAGAAATGGAGGTGAGGGAATCATTTCTTGTTTTTATCACTGGCAGCTTATGATATCAAAAAGATGATTTCGGATCGACGGGAGAAAGAGAAACTCGATTCCAGAAAATGTAGATGGATAAGATTTGACAATGCGGCTATTATGACAGGAGTTCATGGTGGTGTTCAATGTCTTCTATAAAACATATATGGGAAAGCTAAATTTGTTCAATGTTTATGGTCAGAATTTATGCGATGTTCATGCCTCTGCTGTGAATGCAAGTGCCATTTAATTTTTCGGAGTGTTTTAGAGACTTCATAGATTTTTCTTCTTTTCTAGTCACTAGTGGGATGTTTTATCTTTGCATGTGAATGTCATTATGAAATGTTTGGTAACCACCCACAGGAACAAACGTTACGAAGCTATTCGTGCAGTGAAAACTGGATTTTAAGTAGTGATTCAGGCACTCGATTCATTTACCTCAGATTCATAAAATCTTTAAACGAAAGGGGATCCACAAGTAATTTTGCTTTCAATTGAAAACTTACTTCATGTCATTTGTTTTACTGGGAAATCCTGGGACTTAAAAATCTCACACAAAAGAAACTTCAAGAACCTTGTATCCTGGTTTGGATGTGTGTGTAACCCACATGGATGCGACCAAATTTTTTAAAAACCAAATCAGGCTGGTGTCTAAATCGGTTAATCAAAGTAAAACAAAGTACAAGGAAATAGAAATTCCAGTTGAAAAGCGGATTAGAAGAAAGAGAAAGCTACTTGGAGAAACGGAAGGTGATTTATGTCAAACACTTATGCAAGAAGTAAAAAGAAATCTTGACGAAAGTCATGATCGACTTGCAAATGAACTGGAAGCACGATTTGACTCCATGGCTTATCTGCAAACTGTCATCACTGCAAGCAATCCTGGAAGATAATGAAGGTGAGTTGGAGCGAAAATGTAAAATTCTCGGTAGCGAATACACTGCTGACTTAGACGTTTCTAGGCTGCCTTTGGATATTCTCCAACTTCCTGATTTTTTAGCAGCACCTTGCAAAAGGGAATATGACATGAACATGATGACCAAATCATCGGCTATCGATGTCAAGTTAAAGAAACAGTGCCAAATACTGAGATTGCTCTACGGCTGTTTTTGACGCTCACAGTTTCTGTTGCAACTGCAAAGAGAATTTTTTCAAAACCAAAGGTCATTAAAATTTGCTTGAGATCAAGTATGTTGCAAGATCGCTTATCCAATTTGTCTCTCATTTCAACTGAACATGAAACCGTCGAGAAAACAGACTTTGACCGAGTTATAAGTAACTTTGCTTCTGAAAAATCTCAATATGACAACGTTTGTTCTGCTAATTTTTGAATTAGTTGTTTTTCATGAACTAATCAACGCCATTAAAGATATTTCATTGATATTTTTCCTCCAAAAATAGGGAGCACCTTTCTGAATATGGGTCCCTGGCGGCACTTTACTTCAGTACACCCCTGAAGAAAGAAAAGTTCTTTGTGTGTAAATATATAGGAGCAAGAATGTCCTTGTAAAGAAAAAGTCTTTGCTGAAGAAAAGTTTGTATGTAAGTTTGTGATATGTTTTGCTGGTGATATTATGAGTCACTTAGTGATAATTGTGTTTTGTGAATTTTGTTGCATAGTTAGTTCATGAGTGAATGTAAGAGGCAGTGATGACCAGTTGGCTACATTGATACATCAGTAGATTCTAGGTGTCAGTTTGTTAGGCTGGATGCCAACTCATGTATTTTCCATTGTCAACTGTGTCTTTTTGTTATTTGCCTTGGTCTGCAGTGGAAAAGTCCCTAAGCTGTTTTTTGAAATAAACCAATAAAATTCCAGACTTTATTTTTTCGGTTAGAATATGTTTTTGGAATTAAGTGGTTTGTTTACAACTATATCCATGTGTGACAGTGAACGGGAACTGAGCTACGAAAATGAAGGTCTACTGAGTTCTTGCTGAAAGAGAGCCAAACTTTGTCTGCTATGAAGAGCGGTGATATAAAGAGAAATAACTTATCTCAGTTCGATGTGTCTTGCATGTAGATTGCCGGCTTTATTTCCAAAACTATTTTTGAAAAAAAAAAATTTTGGGGAACAGAAGGTCCCAAGCTTATTTGTGGAGGTTGGGAAGGGGAGTGGTAATACTGAACTATGAATCTAAGGGATCCCTTGCAAGTCACATTCGCCAACCCATCCATACAATACAATTAAGCCAGCCATCCTTAATCAGGCACGTGAAAGAAGAGATTTTATGACGGAGCAAACTTTTCTCATTGTGATCTGATTTTCTTCTTTAGGCATCAGCTGAGAATCAAAATTAAATGTGATAGAAAAGGATTGTATTGTATAACATTCAACAGAAATGGGGTGCATGCAGCGAGCCTGATCATACGAAAGGGGACAATATTGGAATCATCCTTCCCTACTCTTCCTGCGCATGACGACTATGCACAGGGCCCATGGGACCCTACCTCTGTTAAGTAGGATTGCTTGTCTCCCTAATTCCCTAGCTAGCAGTACATTGAGAGGCATTATCCCCATAATCTTAGCTTCCAAGATCTTCCCCGTCCCTGTTCTTTGTTGTTTCTCAACCCTCGATTCAGCCCCATTTTTCTGAAGATCTTGGAACTAATAATTATATTCTCATTTCTGCAACATACATAAATTTCCCACACCGCACCCTACCCCATTGTCTCCTTTCCCCACAAGTGAAGGTCCGGCTTGTTTTTGACCCCTTCAGAGTCCGAAAAACAGTCGGCCAACATCGGGGCAATGGGTGGGCAACCAAATGGCTATTTCTTTTGTTCTATTTTTTCTTTTTCTTTCAGGGTTTTTCTCTCACCCCCATCACATTCATAAATTGTATATATATATCATATTTTGTAGATAAAATTCATGCTTTTTTTATCAAGGGTTTTTAAGTAGGGTTTTCTCTCATAGAGCAAATGCAGCATTTTGATGGTTGCAGCATGCCTGGTGAAGGATGAATGGCCAAATTGTTTTGAATGAATGGGTCAGCGAAAGTGGCTAGCTAGGGACCCTTAGTTTAGCAAAACCACTCCTCTTCCCCTTCCTCACAAACAAGCTTGGTGTTACATGCTCCCCCAAAATTGTAATTCATTATTTACCATTTTTGGAAATAAAAAGAATCTTTTTTGTTTTCTGCACACTGCCAGTTTGACAGACGGAGTGAGCGAAGAAAAGTGACAAGGACACATAATAATGTGGAAAGTGAAGAGGAAAGTTGGTAGGAAAAACAAATCACAGAATGCATTTCCTTCCATTGCACAATTGCCTACTTGTCCCGAGTACCTAGTTATTGACTTTGATCCCACAACTAGTAACTACACCATGTGGTTGTGAATGCTCCAAAATTGGTACCTGGCTGTCAATAATTTCTCTTCTATTTCTAGACTTGATGCAAGGCTTATTTTCATTTATTTCATCTATTCATTTCTTTAAAGAACACAACCATGCCTTCTATTTTTTGATGTTTTTATAATGGTTGCAAGTACTAAGAATCAGAAAATTTTAAGGCATTATTTTCAACTGAATCTCAAATCTATCTAAGATGATTACGGAATTTAGGATATATATATATATATATATATATATATATATATATATATATATATATATATATGTAGATAGACAAAGAGAGAGATGAACCATTTGTGATCAATAGATAATAACAGATTTTGATTGATAGATAGATTGAATGATAAGAAATTAAATAACTCTTCTATGTGGTTGAAACCAGAGACAATAAATTTTTAAAAATTTATTTATTTTCATTCATTTATTCAATTTAACCATTCTATTTGGTAAAAGCATAAGCAACACTTTTTTTTGTAAAATATCATAACAAGAATTCCATTTTTTTTCATGTTTTTAAAATTTATTTATTTAATCTTCTTTGTATTTGTGAGCATTAGTCCTCATTTCCTTTTTGCTATGTTTCTGAACAAAGAAATGTGTACAAGGATTAAAAAATAGTTAAAAAATAAACAGAGAGAAAAATGAATTTAAAACAAAGTTTACAAATAACCATTTAAACAGATGTTACATACTTCTTAAAAAAAGAAGAGGAAAATATATTTTTCTGAACCCTAGATAAATACTCTTATTTATGCAGATTACCATTACAATGATGTTCCTTTTTAATTCAGTCTTCTTCTTCTTCTTCTTCTTCTTCTTCTTATTATTATTATTATTATTATTATTATTATTATTATTATTGATGATGATGATGATGATGTCATTCATGTTAAATATCAGCCCAATATAAATTAATAAAAAATCCAATAAAACATCATTATTATTAATTTTGACAAGTATTCTTCTTCTTAATTTTAGCTACTTCTAATGAAACTTATTTGGGTCTTAATATCTATAACACCAAGAAACTTCACATATTGGAAAAGCAATGAAGAACAAGCTCCCAGTGAGACAAACTCATGTCCTGTTTTTGCCTCAGGAAAACTTGGTTCACCATACCACTTGTTTTACAATCTTAGCTACAAGAGTAATAGTATTCCAGAAGTTCAAATAACACATATAAAGCCACTTAATACTCTCATCTTTGATTTGTCAACACCATGTTTTTACTGTTTTTCATATAAATAGTGTTGATAGTATATTTTATTCATTTTTTACATGAAGTG